>JAMQGT020002368.1:25000-57964 GCA_024447675.2 Pterophyllum scalare
ATTACTTACTTCGTTGTAGCAGAGAATGCAGATCTAATTGATCTAATATCAATTATAAACAAAGTAAATGAAATTGGTCAGCTATACAACATGAAAATGAATGTCAGGAAAACTAATATAATGATCATAAGTAAGCAACCAACTAAACTAATGGTCAAAATCACCATAGATGGAGTAAGTATTGATCAAGTTTCACAATTCCCCTACTTGGGACAGCTGATCATAGATGATGGCAGATGGGATAAAGAGATACCCAGAATGATTGCTTTAGCAAGAACTACCTTCTCCCAAATGGATAAAGTCCTTACATCATGAAATATCACACTAGATACCAGGAAACAAATCCTTCATAGTTATCTCATCTATGGTGCAGAAACCTGGATGATCTCCAACATACTGGGTAAAAGACTTACAGATTTGGAACTGGTAAGCAAAGATGAGTGCAGACTGGCATGATTCGTGGGGCAGGGTGGAGGCTGGAGAGGCAGTGGCTGAGTATACTGGCTCCATGGCGAGGCTGGGTAGGTCTGTGGTTCCAGTAATGCAATTTGTTGGAAAGGAGCAAACTGATGAGCAGGAGAGAGCAAGGTTAGGGACAGGCAGATGAGAATTATGCACAAAAGACGAGCTGGCTGTGTTATTACCTTGGAGGTTGTACAGTCTTGTGGTGATTCATCGCCTCAATTGCTCCTAAATATTCCAGGTCTCGATTGATAAACCAGCCACAGGTATGCACCTTGGCAGTAGTCATGAGGGCGGAGACACAATCACCAGCCCAATGAACCACCTGGAAAAAGACATATACTGCACAGCCCTCCCCCACCCATGGCACCACTGCTTGGATTATTGGGCCTCACTTTGTGCTATTCAGGCTTTTGGAAACCTGAGCTGACTGTCCTTGCTCACTGATATTGCTCAGTAATTGATGTTGCAGTAAATAATAAATATAATAACTAAATCACTAACAGGCTTTTGAAATTTTATTACCATTTAAAGCTGCAGATGACCTTAAGCTGTAAAGTCAATGCAGAGTGGTATGTGCACCAGTCAGTGCTCATTAGACTGCTGAATCATTAAAATTTTAATTGAAAAAAAAATTTTGTTTAAAGAGTAAAATTATGAGCAAGCTTCTCAATGGAGAGCAGAGAAGAATGATGTCTTGGATTTGGCTTTTGAGATTAAAAGGTGGCAAACAAAAGGCTGAGTATGAGATTCAGCTCTGTTTTTTTATGCACTTGCTTGAATATATTCTGAAGGAAGAAAACCCACTTGTGCTATTATGTACTTTAATGTGCTTATGAGCATTTCTCATATTTTCCTTTTCACCTTCTAAAAGTGCTAAATGCTCAAAGTAACACCCTTTACCTACACTCTTACCACTTTTGTCCATGTGTCAAGCCATTATCTATACTGCAGTGTTAGCTGGCTCTTTAGCTGGGGGAGAAAGAAAATCCACAATTGGATCACAGTTCATTGGTTCTCTGGGGTGGTGGGTTTAGGAATGGGCAGAAATGTTGCTCCACTCTTCACCCGCTAGGGAGAACATCTTCCTCTTATCCCAGTGGTGTCTTGTATTTTCAGGCAACAGCTGTGAGCTGACCTGGTTTAGCTCTCCCTCAGAGAGGAAATGTCAGCTCCAAAAAAGCTGGCGGGAACAAAAGCTCAGTTTGTTAGGTCTCCATGATGAATTTGTGATGACTGTACTCACTCTGAGCTCAAGGGTATTAATATTAATGTCTAGAGGTACAGCTCAACATCAGTGCTGACAGGGTAAAGAGCTCAAATGGCTCTGTGTTATTTATTGAATGATATAATTACAATTACAAAGCATGCTACATTCAAGTTATTAATTTCAAATGCCAGACTATATAGCATGTGTCATGAATGAGTCATGATGATCAGTATTATTTTAGAATTTCAGTTAATTGTGACTTTTTAGCCATTATATGGACCAGTGGATCGACTCCACATTTGACAGTGTCAGTCTATTTGCTAGTTCCATTCCTTTGAATAGCAAATACACTTGTCACCAGCGTGTTGGCATGTTGGATGTATTAGTATTTGTCCCAGTATAGCCTCGCAAAAATCTGAGCTTACAAGAAAATCAAATTGTAGTTGTACTGGTTGTGGGAACATCATAATAAAGAAAAGTTTCATGAGAAAAATCCTTGAAATATGAATAAAGTTGATTGCTATTGAAGATGCTGTGAGAGCTCAGAGTCCAAAGACAAATTTGTTGTTTGCTAAGAAATGCAGTCACAAATATATAATGTATTTCAGTTACAATGAAAACATCACATTTTGCTTTTTGTTGGAAGGATTACTTCAGAAACTCCTTGTGCTGAAAGAATAAGGTTCTCTAATTAAGTGTAGGAAGCAAATATGGAACACAGAGTTCACATAGGGATGATCAGACACCTTGTATTTTTGAATGGGTTTGCATAAAATGAAAGTAGAAACATAAAAGCACTATTTGCTGCGGATAGTTTAACATGGCATTGGATCCATAATGGCATGCCGGGTCTTGTCATTTTATCTGATGGCACCTCAGCGTGGTGATGTAACATGCATTTTGGAGACGGAAAGAATTGCACCTAAGGTACAAACACACTTCCACTTTGATGTTCTCACTTGCCACTGTGATGATTACCTGCTGACACACCGGTAAACAAATTTAGGGGTTGTTTATGAAGTGTAAGATTAAACCAAACAGAATTCACAGCTTCCTCAACATATCTGCAGTAGATCTTTACCATCATTGAAACTTTGTCAAAGTTTGTGAAAACTCCAGAGAACTGGAGGCATTCACTCTTTGAGACAGGCATAGTATGAGGTTCAGATCTGGTCAGGTTATGATAAAAATTCATGGCCTCACTACTGAGTTATTTGTAGTGTAGTTAATATTCCATAAACATACAAAAAAGTTGTTTGGAATGAAATAGGAATATAAACAAAGAAGGAACTATCAAAGCAAAATTAGCCAAATCTTATCTTTGACTAGGATAATAACTCAAAGACAAAGACTTAAGAATAAATAAGTAATTTTCAGCTGTTAATAGCTAAATTCATACCTCCTTTCTCAAAATGTATTAAAAATTGGAGTAGGCAAATTGGTTTGAGTAACTTCAGTTGGAAATGTTTATCACACTGTAGCCAGAAATATACATAATATGGACTGGTTCTTATATAGTGCTGTTCTTTATACAGAATGCCTCATTCACACACACACACACATTCATACAAGTGCTGTCTGTGTCTACGTGCTTCCCATCTAAAATTCACATACACAATCACACTCCGATGAATGCATCAGGAGCCGCCCGAGGTTCAGTATCTTACCCGCGGATACTTTGGCATGCAGACTGGCGCAGTCGGGGATTGAATCATCAACCTTCTGATTAGTAGATGACCTGCTCTACCTCCTGAAGCTGCCCCACAAAGCATGCCATTATGAGAATATGGACATTGATATTTTAATAATTTATGTTGTAGCGCAGGGCATCTTTAGAAACAAAAAAAAAGAAAAACAAATGATTAAGTCCAGCACATCCCAAAGCTAGTTCTTTGCAACTACTAACTGGTATTTTTTGTGTTACAAGCTATTTATGATGCGAGTCTGCTAGTCACTGATTGTTCTTTAGGCCTGTGTTTGTCTTGTAGAGTTGGTAATAAGAGGGAGCTGTGACAACGTTAAACACTAAAAAAGAAAGAAGGAAAACCGAGAATTTGAAGATGATACATTCCATAACTCATTTAAGTTTTTTTAAACACATTATTTTACACATTAGATTTTTTTAAGCAGTTTTGTGCAGTTTAAAAGTTGGTTTTTATTTTGAGCTCAACAACTCTATAAACTGAAGTGTGTACCTCTGTTTAGTGTGACTCTTCAGACATGTGCAGACTTTCAAATCCATTGTGTGTGCTTTCACGCTGCAATATAAAAAACCCATTGTTTTTGAAGTTTTAATTGCTTGAAATTAATGGCAAGATGATGATACTAATTGATACAATAAATGTTAATTTTGGAGATTTTGCAGTGTTAGGGATGAAGTAAACGGAGTGAAAATTGTTTTCTTGTTCTTTGTCTTGGCCCTGTTTCCACCTCATGTCTCTGTTCTGCCTCTTTTCTGTCGCCAGCTCATAAAAGTCATGAGGTTTAGAGCCATCACAGTGCCAGTTCTCAATAGCAGTAATCCATCGCCTGTCTAATAGACCAAGCACACCCCCTCTTTTAAAATACCTAAAATGCCTACCCTGCTTTTAGCAGGAGGCATTTTCATATTTGCAATATCCCAGTCCCTACAGCTGTGTGCTTTGTCAATTTGTATTGGTGTTACCTGCGTAGTCACTGCTTTTTATGTTGAATATCAACAAGGGGAAATAAGTGCATCCCATGGAAACTGTTGGCTTTTTTTGGACATATTGCCCAAACATTTCATCTTCTTTGAATCAGTGCCTTTTAATCAAGATAACGTACTCATACACACAAAGTATAAATTTTGTAGCCTTTTTCATAACTTGGAGAATGAGTGTTTATGTTTTTGCTGAATAAAAGATAAGCTGTGATGAGCTACTTTTTTTGGGGGGTTGTGTTCAAGAAAACCATATCACCTGTAACTGTTGACAGTGTTTCCATGATGATGAAGCGTTTCCTTGTTTAAATATCTGGAAAAAAAAGTTCACCGTTTCCATGGGAAGTATTTTTTTTTTAACATGACAGTGAAACAAACAAACAAAACTAAGGTGGGAGAAAAAGTTTTAGTAAGTAGGCGTACTCTCTCTAACTCTGCTGCGAAATTGAGACATCGTTGTTAGCAAGCACCAGAATGAACTACATGGTTTTGAAGAGTGCTTTATGTTATGGAGAGACGCGATGTTTGCTGGCACAAATCTCAATTTCAAACTAATGCTATTGTCTGTAAACTAAAGGGAACCGTAAACACAATGCTCCTTACAGAGTTTCATCCTTAAGTTATTCAAAACTAATGTTTCTTGCAAGCACTATAGAAACTAAAGGTTATGGAGAGAGTCATTTAAATCATATCCACTTAAAGTCTTACACTTATCATCATTGTGCTGTGCCGTGCATTGGTGCAAGGATCTTCAATCACTGTATTTCTCCTCTTCTTTATTGGGGTTTTGCTATGCGATTCTTCTTATATTCTATAAGCGTGTGCTTCAGCGTTCCTGTGTGCTCGGGAAAATTAAGTACTTTTTCCCACTATTTTTTTTTTTTCTGTAGAAGAGAAAAAAGATGTACCATAATCATTATCACATCCATGCATCATGTCTTATAGCTATGGTAAAAAGAAAGCACACCCTTTTTCAATTCTAATATTTTACATTTCTGGACATGATTTTAAAAAAATCATCTCATCCTCATCAGGTTTTAAATTATTTTAATACAACCTCAGATGAAAAATTAATGACATATTAAACTGTGTCATTTTTTATTTGCCAAAAACCAAGGCAAAATGCAAAAGTAGTGTGTGGAAAAACTAAGTACACCCCATGATTCAGTAGCTTGTAAAACCACCTTTATCAGCAAGAACTTGAAATAATTGTTTACTGTAGGAATTAATCAGGGTCTAAAATCATTGTAGCCCACTTTTCTTTACAATATTATTTAGTTCTTTGAGGCTTGCGGGCATTCACTTATGCAAAGCTCTCTTAAAGTCCCACCACTGCCTTAAAATCAGTTTAAAGTTTGGACTTTGAATGGGCCATTGCAACAGTTTGTTTATTTTGTTGTTATTGTTGCTTCTGAGCTTGAGCTCATTATTCTGTTTCATGACCCAATTTCAATCAAGCTTTAGCTATTAGACAGATGGCCTCACATTTGATTCTAGAATACTTTGGTTTACAGAAGATTTAATGGTCGACTCAATGACTGCAATGTGCACAGGTCCTGTGGCTGCAAAACAAGCCTAAACCATCAGCCTTCCAACACTGTCTTGGATAGGTGCCATTAGGGGTTTGTGCTGATATGCTGTTTGGTTTTCTCTAAATGCGGCACTGTGCATTTTGCCCAAACATCTCCACTCTGATCTTGTCTGTGCAAAAGACATTGTTCTAGAAGCCTTGTGGTTTGTTCAGGTACTACTTTGCAAACCCAAGTCTTTTTCTAATTGTACTGTTACAAACTTCAAAGTGTAACATGCTACCTGAAGCCTGTAGCTCTTGGGATTTTTGCAGTTTCTCTGAGCATTGTGTAGTCTGAATTTGGGGTTAATTTTCTGGGACATCCACTCTTGGGAAGATTGGTAACAGTCTTATGAATAATCCTTTTCACTGTAGAATGATGGATTTCAAATTCTATGGGCCTGACCTTATAACCCTTTCCAGAGTGGTGGGCAGCAACAGCTGCTTGTTGCACATCTTTGCTGATGCCTTTCCTCCTTGGCATTGTGTTAACACACCTAAATCCTCCAGACCAGCAAACTGCAAAGAATGCTTTAATAGAGGCGCTCACACACTGTGAAAAAGACAAAGCCCAAAAAACTCTAAATTTCAAGCCAACTTGATTCAATACATTTTTGCGTTTTCTCAACTTTTATGACTTTACTAAAATGTTTAAGTTTATACAAAAGTTCTGGCAACATGAATTTTCTTGTTTAACTAATTATAATATTCCTGTGAGATTAACAATATAAATTTAGCTTCAATAGTAAATCTTTCTTCCTTCAAAAAAACCCTTTACGATTAAACAATAAAATATGTATCTTCCTGGTCTTTTACATGTTTAGATAAGTAAACTAACTGCTATGCCATGAAAGGACATAGAAATTTCTCTTGACAAATCAAGATTATTAATGTTGCTATGGTTGCATTTAATAATGCTGATTAAATAAATTTCTAATCAAACAAATGAACTTAAACAACAATATTGCGTTGCAATTACATCTACCGTGGCACATATGTGGAGCTGTTGAGTAGTCAAAGCATGGTAGTCTGGTGAAAGTTGTAATCTAATAAATAATAATAATAATAAACAGGAAATACATCATAATAATGGAGTTTAATTTTTGTTCCTGATGCAGTCATCATCAGATGATTGTTGTCTATGGTAAAGATTGTTTCCCTGTTTTGTTTTTGTTTGATTTTTGATTTACCTTCCCTATAAAGAAAATATCATGGTATCAACAAAAGCTCTCCCTCAGTAATTAAGGTACTAACTGTGGATTTCGAGAACTGTTAAACTCCTAATATCCAGCGTTTGAACTGTTCAGTGTCAGTGATCAAGTGGAATGCCGGTGTTGTAGATATTAATAATGCCACAAATGTACTCAAAGCCAAAGTGTGTGTTCGTCCATACACCACATTTTCTTATGGACACTAACCATAGGGTTTAAGGAGAGTTAAAACATGTTTATCCACTCAGGTTTTACTAACAGTCAGTTTGGTTGGGCTCTTCTCAGACAAGCACAAAGCATCTGCACATACACTCACAAGGAGGTGCACAAGAATAAAATGCTGTTTTCTACAGGGTTTCCTCAAGAGAAAGTTGGTCTCTTCTTGCCGTAGTTTTCTGTGCAACTCAAAAATCCTTGTTACACAAATTTGAAAAAGTATATTAGGGCAATCATAGGGTGGAGTTCTTTGGACTGATGTGCCTTTGATTCTCGCCGATGGCAAATCTTTACTTTTGAATCAGATACATTTGAAAACTGTAGCGAGATCATCAGTCGCTAGCTGTCATTTTTGCAGTGCACTTGGTGATGATCAGTAAATCAAGTACATTTGATTAGCAAGATGTGGCTGCTACCTACCCTGTTAAGACCTATGGAAACAGTAAGTGTCTGCTTAATTTTTCACACAGTACTTCTGTATTTTAGCATAGTTTTTGGTAAATAAATAATGACATGGTGTAATATGCCATGTGTTGTGCATCAGAACTAGTGCAGACAAGATGACATTTTCTTGTAGCTTCCTTCTATTTTTTTTATTGTTTTTTTTCTTTTTTTCCTGTGCATCCATGGGAGCAGTGCAAAAATGATAATCTGGCATATTTTTTTCCTTTTTTTTTTATTTTTTAAAGCTTGTCATGTCTGGCAGATCTTGCAAGCAGAACTGTGATCTGAATGCACTGTTGTGCCAAACATATTTGCTGTTTCAAGATGAGCTCTATAGGTTCTCAGTAGGCTCTTCTTGTTAATGTTTGACCCTTTATTTTATTTATTTGAGTTATTTTTAACATACTATCTAACAAACTCTGTGCCAGAGCTGACAGGCTGAAGAAAAATAAGGCCAGCCCCCTGCACAGGCCAGCAGCAGGGCCCCAGGCACCCAAGGACTGCCCGACACCCCACAGGGGGCCCCCCATGCCGAGGCAGCCAAAGCAGCCCTGGGCCACAATCCCAAGGGGAGCAGGTCAACACCCACGCCAGAACATCCAGCCCCGCCCAGGAACCCCAAGGCACCCACAACCCAGGGAGACGGGGTGGCGAGAGAGGCGTATTTCTAAAGGTTCCAGTTTTCCAAATTAACATGTATACAGTTTTTTTTTTTTTTAAAAAGAGCAAAACTCAATTTGCCGTCCATCATCTAACTCACTGAATCCATGGCAACATTGCATTTTGTAAAACTTTAAACATGGCTACACACTAAATAGAAAACAAGGTGCAAATCAAAGAGTTTACCTCACCTTTGTCAATATGTTTTGACTCTAAAGAGGAGAAGATAAACACCTTTTTTCCAGGGACATTGACTATGTCCTCTCATAGTGTGAAGGGCTTGACAAATTTGAATTTAACAAAGGTTTTTAATGGTTGTCAGTCAATTTCAACTAGAAAGATTATATTCTAGAAGGTGTACACACCCCTGTTGTTTCATCTGTTTGCAGAAAAGCCACAGTTAAATGAAACTGAGTGCTTTCAGCTGATGGGCAGATGGATCATCTCACCCTTGTTTGGTACCATTTTTATTATCCTGAAAGCCTGTGGTGCATAATCTCATTTTAATGTACAGAGCAGCACAGCATTAAATGCGGTGAAAAGTTAAAAAAAAAAAAAAAAAAAAAAGTGGGGGAGGGGGGGTCACATCATTAATTGAACCCTTAGTGATTTTGATGTTAATTTTAAAGTAATATATTCCGATTTACACCTCGTAACGTACAGTTTTCCTTCTTCTCCATATTTAAGAACCCACACTAGCATTATGACATTCAGGCATGTAAACAGACAGACCATGGGTGGTGCTCAAGCACCTGCCCTTTTAGCCTCATTTACATAAGTGCTCTTCATGCAAACTTATTTTTTTTCAATTTCTATTTTTATCACTTTAGATTTCAAGTTAAATTTGGCCCATGTCATCAATTCCTAATTAAAAGCGTGTAATACCCAACAATAGTGTTTGCCCTATCCTTGTCCATATTTGTCTCTGTTATTAAATTAAAATACTGCTTGTAACTATTTACATTATAATACTGCCAATACAGACAGTTGAACAGAAGCAGTAGTAGTCACCATTAGCTTATAAAAAATGAAACTAGTCTGATTTAAAATGTACAGCTGAACAGCGTTAGGCCCTTTCTGACAACAGAAAGAATCACATGATCGTTACTCAGTGCAAATATTCCGATGTCAGAAACTGAAGTCATCATGTCAGCTTGTATTTCTGGGAATTTTCATAAAACCTTTGGATTATTATGAGCTCACAAGCACAGTCGGTATTGGATGAAAGCAAAGTACACACATCTGGTCACGGTGTGTGCAGCAATGAACCAGGTGTTTGGCGTTGTGGGCGTTCCACAAGAAAGAGCTTTCTCTCCGAGTGGACTTTTCAACAGTACAAGCAAGATGAAAGAATACATTAAAGTCTGTGAGACATGAACAGCAGTGTGTGTGTGTGTGTGTGTGTGTGTGTGTGTGTGTGTGTGTGTGTGTGTGTGTGTGTGAATCTGACCTGCTGCAGAAGAAAAAACAACACAAACAGCCAAAGAGGATGGAGTCCATTTGTGCATGATTTCTGGACTTGTTTGGATAATTTGTGCACCAGCTGACTGAAATATTACCAACATTCACATAAATAGTGCAGATGCAAAAATGCACGTCCAAAACCTAAGAAAGGAACTTAAAGTCACTTCAAGTATGAGTCACTTCTCCAACCTATATGATTTTTTTTTTACCTTAAATATGAACCTATACAATATTGTAATTCAGATTAACCTTTGTCATTGTTTTTTTTTTTTATTTGCCAATTGCAACACAATGCCAAGAAAGGATGGGTTGTTTTCTGTTCTTGTAATAAATGTAGAAAAGAACCAAAGTCTCTGTATAAACTGATCATTTTTTAGATCTTTTGATTATTAAGCTGTTGATTTTTTTTTGATCTAATAGACATTTAGATGAATGTTTGTAATAAATAAGTATGCAATTAAATAGAATGTGTGCTACTGTGTGCAACTTAATTGTTCTATAAATATATATGAGCCCGTTTTACAGATTGCGCACCTGCTCCCCCCCCCCAAAAAAAAGTCTGTGCATGGCTATGGTGACATCGCATGTTAACTGATTTTTGGCCCAATTAATGGTAAGATTTTTTCTGTGTTGCTGTCAGGGATTTTTGTTTTGTCACATGTAAATAGAGTTTGTGCTGTAGTTTTGTCTCGTTTTCTCCTGTGTTGAAATTCCTGTTGTCAAAGGCTTAAAACAAGCGTGGCTCTCCTCTGTAATGACAGCGCTGCCGGCTGTTAAATCTGAATTGTCCGCCAGTGGTTGAACAAGCCCCCAGAGTAACTTATATTTATGCACTTCATATTGATTCACACTTAGCAGAAAGTTGGTTTAATTACAGCTATAAGAAGATTAACTTTTAAGTTGCATGATAAACATATGGACCCCTCTGCAGAATCAGTACACAAATCAATTGGTTATGCTCTGATAGTTGTTCAGTCTTCTGGTTCATGCAAGGTGCCTGTCAGTGGAATCAACTAATTGATTTTCTTCCCATTAAACCCTCTGCGAGGACCAGCAGCAGGGCTTAACAATTGAGACACATCCAGGAGAATGAGGAGTCACAACCTGCATGTATTGTACTTTGCATGGATAAAAACTGAACACCTAGTGTTGCCTTTGCATATCTGACCTTATATACAGCGTGAAAGCAAACTCTGGAAGCCCTGCATTTAGAACATTGACCTTTTGGCAAATGGTCTTAGAATAAGGAGAAGAAAGGAGAGATTAACTGTTAGAAAGGTAAGAGGGAGCCAGAGCAACTGGTGGGGAAACTTTACTTACTTATCTGCACCACTCACATCATACCAGACTCATTTTTTAGGTGTATTTAGATGTTTGTACCAAATAGAGAACATGTAATCAAAGGGAAATGAGCATTACATACGCTTCAGAAATTAGCGCACCTAACAATTCAAATAAATACATAGACTTGTTATTTAAATGTAAAGCACACTTCAAGTTTGACACTCATATTTTCTTGTTATTTATACATATTTGATTTCAAAGTCTACATCAGTATAGTGTTGACTATGGTATATGTTGTATCCACTGATTGGAGTCAGGCATATGTTGACATGGGGGTGGCTGTGGCTCGGTTGGTAGAGCAGGTCACCTACTAATCGGAAGGTTGGCAGCTCAATTCCCGGCTGCTCCGGGCTGCATGCCAAAGTATCCTTGGGCAATATACTGAACCCCAAGTTGCTCTCCGATGCATGTGTTGGAGTGTGAATGTTAGATAATAAGCACTCAGCTTAGTTACATATGGAAGTGCTTGTATGAATGGGTGAATGCAAACGTGTTGTATAAGCGCTTTGAGTGCTCAATTAGAGTAGAAAAGCGCTATATAAGAATGAGACCATTTACATATGGTAAACCTACATCACTTTATATTACATATTTTCTTGAGTGATTCAGCTGTGACAGATTTGTCTCAACTATAACTGTATTAAGTGAAATTCTTCATGGTTTTGGAAGTTAACAGAGTCTGAGACTGCCTCGAGCAAGTTAGTGAGTTGGCAGGCATTGTTTTTTTGTTTTCCCTAAAGCCAAGACGCATTCGGAACAACTGGCTGCTTGTCTGAGTAAATTATTATAATAAGTCATATTGGCATCCAGGGGGGGGAAATTTCATTTAGTGCATTGGTGAAAATGCAAAATCAATTCAAATTTTATTCAGCTCTTGAATGAGAACACACATACACATTAGCAGGTTTACTTGTCAGAGACATTAGGCTGAGATGAAACTGAGTCGCCAGCTTCATAATAGCTGCACGGAAAATAAGCAGAGCCACCAGTTCTCAGGTTTGTGTCTCTGACATAAAAAAAGCTTTTGGCATATGCTTACTTTAGCTGATTTTTTTTTTTAACACCATGTTGGAAAGATTAACAACAACATCAGTGTACGAATCATTTCCAGAAGAAATCATTTCTCCGAATCAGCTCCCAAATTTGTTTTTCAACATGCAGATTTACTTTCATCCATCAAAGATATCATGAATATCCTAGGTGCTGGCCTCATTTACCATACTGGCAATGTTTTGTTTTTTTTCCTCACTCAGAGAAACAATACCAGTTATTAATTTTAACACAAGAAATATGCAGTTATGACTTCATTTGTTACATGAGGGGTGAATGCAGCATTTAAAAAAAAAAAAGAGACAGATTTCTTCAGCAATGATATAAAAATTACCAGTTCAGTGTTAACAGATGTTATGTTCACTACTGGTGTGGTTTAAAAAAATTATGGTCAGGGCCCATGTTATACCTCTTTTATTCCCAAGTTACTCATCATCCCCTAAAATGTGTCTTTTAAATTGTGGTTCAAAAATACATCAAAGATGTTTACTCCATGACACCTGTATACATATATTATTTAGCCTGGTTCCAAATGGGCGGGTTTAGTGTTTGCAGCTTTAAATGCAAATATCCTGCTGTTGTTTTTATCCCAGTGCAGCTGGTAACACAAAAATCCAGGAACCCAAGCATGCACATTTTAATCACAATGTTTTCATGCAGTGGCATTATTAGCATCGTGATCATTCATTGCATGCGTGTTATCAGCAAATGCAAATAGGCAAAGCTCAGCAGAAAAGGTAACATGTAAAGACAGCGACACCCCACCCCACCACCACCATTACACTTTAGAGTTTGCTATGACCTGTAGCAAAACTCAGTCACATTCCAGAGTTAATATGGTCTTCCATTGCTCAAATACCAGGTTTCAGGAAGGCTGGTGTTTACCGTCGGAGCTAACAAAATAGCACTTGGGGTGTTCTGCTCATAGCTGATGCATTTTACAGTTAACAGAAGAGGAAATAAATCTGGCGGACTGTGAGGCAGCTGCTCATTTGGAACTTAAGAGGGCGGATATGTTCACCCGCCAGGGCGCGGTGCTTATCTGTTCGACATCACAACAGGCTGAATGGCATATTCTGACACAGGCTTTGCAATACATAACGAAAGACAAAAATGAGCGGATGGCTTTGGTTCATTCTGTGCTTCTGCTCATGCACTGGGGACACCTAAAGACGATAATTAAGTGGAATTTGCATAGTGTGTCCCTTAAGATAATGTAAATGTAAAGTAATTTGTTGCTGAGAATATGGATATGCATTAAAGCTTGAAAGGCGATCCTCATCCAGGATTATTTCAACTCTTGCAAACTCCACTTTTAACCGTGGTGCTAGATCTTCAGTTTGGGAGGGTGTAGCACTGTTTGAAAGCATATGACAGCAGGAAGAGGGCAGACTCTTTTTAACAGCACTGTACATGGTGGCCTGTGGCTGTTTACCAAGTTGTATGTGGTGTTTTAGATCTAGTATGCGTAAGTTTGCTGATGTGTAAAGGCTGGTTAGACACCAGGGACTGTGACGGAGGAAACAGTATCAGCTCAAACAGCTTCATTCTCTGAGGTGCCAGAAAGTGGTGTTATTTGAAGTCACAACAACGGCATAAATGACAGAACGAAGATGGAGCCAAAGTGCACACAAGTCCCCTCATAGGTCTTGTTACAGTTTCAGGACTTGAATTGTGGGAACAAACTTACCGAGTGTCACTGCCTGCCATGCATTTGCATTGGGGCTCCAAGTGATAGCACCCACCAGCCCTGACATGAAATTCCCTACACTGAGTCACTCATCAATTATACATGAGTCACTTTTGTGCTGTCTGAATGGAACATCTTCTTTCTTGGTTGTTTAATTCATTAAAACGAATGTGCAGCTCTGCAGACACCATCTCTGCTTGACAGTTTGGGAATGCTAATTTCAGTTTGTTTATTCAACAGTGGAATAAATGATTAATAAGTTTTGTTTAGTTTTATTTTTTATCATACTGATTTGGATATAATGACCTAATTTTACATAGTGTGGCAGTGAAAGCCGTACAGAGAGAGACGCTGTGGATCCATCTCAGGAGGTTATCGTTGTTACTAGAGATGGGCCTTTTATTTCAAACCACTGTCTGTGACATTAGTAGGTATTTGAAGTGAAGAAAGAGTCTACTGACATGCTGAGAGGCTGCTGTTTTTGAATTCATTGCTATATTCAGCACACCTTACTCAGTGATGAAATAATCAGCGGCTCTTGTCACTCACTGTTAGCCTTTCACACTGGAAGCTCTACAACACCAGTAGGGGGAGGACAGCCATGCACAGTTTTGATGTTCATTAGGTTTGATGGCTCTTTGAAAATGTTGTTACTCATTGTGTGTTAGTGTGCTATTTGGAGGGTTTATTTTCCCTCATGTTTGTTTTCACCTCAAAATGTCCAGAACAGTTTGTGCTCCCGAGTCTGTGAAGCACCGGGCAGAAGTGATGTGTGTCGTGAAATGACTTACCATTACTCTTCATCGTGAAGCATGGTTACACTGCCCATCAGTGTGCTGCACACACGGTTCAAAGCTCAGATCTCAGTCCATATATATGAACCACAAAGGATGCGATATCTGTACACATGTTCATTTTGTGTTGGAATTTTGTGTGATACGTATTTGTAATTGGTTTTGTGTGTGCCTTTTTATACTGTCCTTAGGGTTTAACCCATGTTTATCAGGTCATTGCGTGTTTATATTTCTCAAAGACTTAATCATAGTTCCCACATGCAGCCTCCAAATAAGCTTTAATGGATCATCTGCAGACCTTGATGATGTAATAAAGTGCTGGATGAGATGTTACAAAAGACATCATGATGAAACATGCTTTCTATTCAAGGGGAATTTTTAAAGTGGCTCTTTTGTGGATGCTCATACTGAACATGGCCAAAGCTTGAAATAACAAGGTGAACTCATACACAAGGGTTCAGACTGCTCTGGCAGTTCTTTCTTCTTAATCTTTATTTTGTCAGAAAAAAACAGGATATCAGCAGCCCAACCTGCCTGCTGTTCATTTTCTTTTTATGGGAAGCAGCCAGTCTGAATCAAATTAACTTAAAGGAGCACTGGCCTCAAAGGGAGAGAAGCTAAAACAGCTTCTTTCAAACATTTGTGGGGATACTTCGAGGTCCAGTGCAAGATAAATAAGGAATATTTTGAATTGTGAATCATGCAAAACCACTCTAGTACAGTCCAAGAACAAAAATGTGGAGTGGGAAATAAGTTCACATTAGGACACGTGTACTTAAAATTCAAAAACTATCAAACTGCATTTTTAAATGATTGTATTTGGACTGAATGCACCAAGAACCATGAAGTTGGCTAAAATGTAGAATTTCTAAGGGCTGTACACATGCACCGTTAGAAACATTATCTACAAATGGAGATTTCCCCCAAACTCCTCCAAGATCATGTTGAAATCAGGAACTCCCAAAAGTTCTAAGTAAAACAACCAATATATGGCAGGTCTCTCAATTCAGATCACTGTTCATGACTCCTGAAAGATTTGCCCCTTTTCCACAGGTACATACTCAGCGCAGCTTGGCTTGATACAACAAAACTCACCACAGTCTTATTTTGTTTCCATTACAACTGAGTACCACCTTAATGCGGGTGGAGTCGATACAGCAACGCGGGCAATAGTCTCTTGACATAATTTGTATGTGACTCAAACACAACACAACAATGTCTACACTGCTGTGATGGTACCCGTGAGCAGCCATTAGCTCGGAGACCTCATGATAAACTTTCTCATTTCTCGTCGCTCTGTCTAGCTCCCTCTGGATTCTCTCATCTGCCACCAAGCACAGAAATGCCTGCACCTCCTCATTCCCACCACGGTGTTGGTTTCCACGCCTCCATTTTCTTGCTGTCAGGTTCTGAAAATGTTGCGGTTGATTCTGGTGAAGAAGTCACTCTCATGACTCAGCTGGTGACGACACTCCCTGGCCAATCAGTAGCATGCTGTTCTTCGACATCACATTTTCAGATCGTCTCGGAACGCTTGGAACCCCGGCTGAGTGGGTACCTAAAAAATACCTGGTACCAGCACCTAATGGAAAAGCCTACAAACCGTGCCAAGTTGAGTTGAGCCGCGCTGAGTAGGTACTTGTGGGAATGCGGCAATAGCGGACTAACGTAGCAGGAAAAAGGTAAAACAACATTACTGGAAGAATACTCTGTGGTCAGATGAGTTGAAAGCAAACTGTTAGGAACACAGAGGGACCAACATCTGGCCTAAACTACACAGAAATCCAAAGAAGAAACATGAGTGCAGTCAAGCGTGGAGGTGCCAGTGTAGTGTTTTGAGGATGTTCCATAAGTTGCCACAACCCCTAAATGTGTTTCATTTGATTTCACTATTAAGGAGCTCACAGTACTGTGCTGTTATAAAATGAAGCTTATTGCTCTGCATTGCTCTGCTACATTGTTGTCCAAAACACATTAAAAACACATCACTAAGTCGCACTACGACACCGGTTCCTTCATTACCATGAACATGGGCACTGCAATGTTTTTATCTCGATTCCCTAAACACTGTCCTAATATTGGAAATATCCACCACATCACTAAATGTGTATTATTAAAAGTGCAGTTCTGTGAGTTCCAAATATATTTTCTTTTGTAGGAATAACATTTTTACAAATCCCTAATGCAACACGTTGGGTTGGGAGATTAAAAAAAAAAAGTGTTTTTGCTTATTTGCTTTTAGCGCTCGGGTATTAGCTGAAGCCCAGATGGCTTTCTGTGTTTAGTTTAAATTACAGTCAGTTCAGGTAGGTTAAATAAGGTATAAGCTGCAGGATTTGAAGTCTTTTTCAAAGACATTTCTACATTTCACAAACAACTTTACCAACAAGATATGTTTAATGTGTTAGCTTAAAGCGCAGTATACTGAGGACAGTTTTAGGAAAGCTGTTCAGCACTTTCCTTAAATAAGCTTCTGTGCAAGACTGAATGTCAACCTGCAACAGTTCTGCTGATAAATGCTGCTGCCCCCATTTATCTCAAGTCTGGATATACGCTTCTATAAATAACTCTCAAGCTGATTTTGTGTTTACAACTTGTAATCCTGTGAACACTAAGTACCCGTGGGTTAATATAGAAGTAGTAAATCTTTCACAGAGATGAATCAATGAGTGCATTGCAGGGGATTCTGCAGAATATAAAAAGGATTGAGTCCACAGTCTCCCCCCCCCTTTTTTGTGCCCAATTATAATCAGAGTCAGAGGTGGACCGGAGCTTTTCCCAGCATGCACAGGATCAAGATAATTTATGGTGTCATTGAGGACCTTTTCATGCATATTTATTTTACTTTGTAACCTTTATTTTATTGGAAGAGCTTCTCAGGGTGAAGTTTAAATGCTCTGTTTCCTGATGATAGGAACCAGACCAAAGATTACATATTAGCAAAGACACAACGCTGTATGGTGGACTAGCACAAATAAAAGGTACTTGATGATAAAATACAGTATCTTTATGGCTTTTGATGTTGTATATACCGTGATTCCAGCGTGCACCCATGAACACTGTTATGTTCACTACCTTGAAATGCAGAGGAGAATGGTTTGAATGATGCTATTACAGTACATGAGACTTGTTTGCCAAAATAATCACAAACACACACACAGTTAAACTTCTGTTTGTCACTTACATTCACTTCGTTCTGTATCGACTCATTTTAATTTTAAATATAATGTGGGCCCAAGAAAAATGACAGCACCAGTAATTTTAGCAAATGCCTCCATTACATAATATTGCATTTGAGTCAGTCTCTTTAACTCATTAACACCAAAGTTTCCTGACTTTATCCAGATTTTCTGAAGCTGTTGTGTTTCCCAACCTAGAGAAAACAGTCGTACCATTACTGTGTTTATTTCCTTAAAGGTAACCAGGTGATACTGGTTTCTGAACCTCCCTGAATTTCAACCACAGATTGATGGCTCCTGAAACATATACACTCACCAGCCATTTACTGAGCAGGTATACCTGTTAAACCACTTGTTAATTCAACTGCAGTACCTGAGCAACCAATCACATGGTGGCATCTCAATGTATTTAGATACAGTCAAGATGACGTGCTGAAGCTTGAACAGAGAATCAGAATGGAACGCAGGGGTGATTTAAATGGGTTTGAACATGGAGTATTTCAGAAACTGCTGAAATACTCAGACCAGGTCGTTCTCTTTCTGTAAACCCTGAAAGAGAAAATGTCAGAGAGGGAGAAAATACACAGTGAGTAGCAGTTTCTCTGGGCAAGAATGCCTTATTAATGCCAGAGTTCAGAGGAGAATAGCCAGACTGCTATTCTGTAAGCCAAAAGAAACTCAAATAGCCACTGATCACAACCAAGAGCTGCAGAAAAGCATCTCTGAATGCACAACGCATTGAACATTGAAGATGGGCTGCAGCAACCAGGTGCCAATCCTGGCTGCTTCCAGCAGAATGACACACCATGTCACAAAATTTAAATCATCTCAGACGGGTTTCTTTAACATGACAATGAGTTCAGTGTACGCTCCACAGTCATGAGATCTCAGTCTCTATGTTAATATAGTATGGGACAAAGTCACTGAGGAATGTTTCCAGCAATCAATCAGAGGTTGTTGAATCAATGCCACTGAGAGTTATGGCAGTTCTGAAAGCAAAAGGGGGTCCAACTGGTATTAGCAAAGTGTACCCAGTAAAGTGGCCAGTGAGTGCATTTTTTAAGTAATGTTTTTTTTAAAAAAACAAAACAAAAATCAGTGTTCTTTTTTTCCCCATGGAAATCAATCATTCTCATCAATTTCAGAATATTGTTATTAAATTAAACCCAAAATCTAAAAAAAATATTTTTATGTGATTTATTTGCACTTTTTTACCCGGATCAGTCATTTTTAGATACAACCAGGGGCCCTCTGAGCCAGAGTATCTTGCCAGCCTGTGACTGTAATGGAAAAAAAAAACCCAAAACATCAACTGTATTGACAGAATTAATATTAATAGGGATTATGCACAGAGTTTTTCCTCAGTGCGCCTCTAATGTTCAGGAGACAGTTTGAAAAAGCTTGCTGTGAAGGCAGACTCATGTTTTCCTGATTCTGAGTGAGCGAGAATCTTTCCTCAAAGCTCAGTTTATTCTTCCTTTACCAGTTTGTTTGTACAAGTAAAAATTTTTTTTTTTTTTAAATCTTGGCAGTTGTTTTTGATCAAGTTAGGTTGCCATAAAATAAAAAAACAAACAAACAAAAAAAAACGAAAACCTTAAATAAATAAATCATATTCAGAATTGGGGAAGAAGGACTAAGGGGAAAGTTTTTGGAAGTGTTTCTATTAAATATTCTCTAAAATTTATTTCAGGGTTATGCTTTTTCCATTAATTCCTGCAAAATCTTGCGTGTGCGTGTGTTAAAAATGGTGGATGAGCTCTGGGAGAAAATTAAATACAATTTGCCTTTAATCATTTTGTTTTGAACATCAAGTCAGAATTAAAAATAAATAAATAACCAAGAGCCCAATGCCATCTCGATTTTAATTAATTTCTATTTTTTGGTTCTTTTTTGTCTTATTCTTTGGTCTAAACCTTGTAATTTTGAAGTTGTAGACCTGTTAAAATAATTAGATTTAATTAGCTCCACTGCCAAAGCTACCTTGGATCTTGTATCCTTTAAATCTTTCAAGATGTCAACCTCTTAAAGAACTGGGTTCATCATTGTGCTGAAAGCTTTTATGAACATTGCTGGTGTAGTATGTATCAGTTCCCAGATGGGTGAACATTTTTAATTAATTCCTATCTCTAAATTAATTAGACTGTCCAAGGAGAAATGAGAAACAAATGGGGTTAGGTGAGGGTTAGGTCTAAAGAGAGTTTGTTCCCCATTTCCTCTGTAGTATATTAGTGGGCTGAAGTCTACACTGACAGCTCTACATAATGAGGGCAGGCGGGGGTGTTTACTTGACTCCAGCCCCAAGGCTTTCATCCACTGTCAGGTCAGTGGCCATCATGTTAGCCAGCGTGAATACCCAGACCATAGTACTGTGTTGTTTGCTGGATTATTTATTTATTTTTTATTTTTTTGCAAGATATCAACGTTGCTGCGCGGCACTATTGAGACATAGCTGTTACTTTACATGGGTTCATTCACTGCTCAAGGCCTGGCATCAGTCATAGTGCGCAACATAGGGCCTGACTAAATCTGAACGCAAAGGAGAGAAAATAAATTGTAAAATGATCATGAATCTAAGTGAAGTGAATGGAGGGGAGAGCTCCCAGTCTATTTTATGTAATTAATTCATGATTTAGGGCTGTTTTGTTGATTCAGTGAGGCACTACCAGAGCAGAGAGCTCAGTCTTTGTGCCTTGCATCCCCCCAGTCCCCTTCCCTTCATTTCTGTGAAAGAGGGTTTTGGGGTTCTGCCAAGCTGTCACAGTTTATTCTAGTCTGAGTCATAAAGACAGTGGACATTTTCCTGCCAATTTTCAGGGAAAAAAGCATGGCACCCTATGCTATAGACCCACTGAAATCAATAGGATCCTGCATTCTTCCTTAAATGATAAACTAAAGTGGCTCACTGCCATTTCTCTAAATAGACAGATGATTTTTGTCCACTTTAAATACATTTATTCCATGAATTTGTATTATTTAAATCTATGATGGCATACATTTGATGCAGACAATAAATGGAAATATGCTTTTTTTTTCTAGTGCAACACAGCTCCAAAGATTTGCACATTACATTACATATGTGCTGTTTTCCATGCATTTAAACATGTTTCGGGGGTCATGTTTATTTCCAGTGTTCTCCTGAACACAGAGAAAATATATGAAATGTTTGCTTCACAAGAGCTGCACTCCTAGTTAATATTACAGGCACACAAAGCTGCAACCATAAACCTTGCGATGAAAATGGACCTGGACATGAAAGGGGATGGCATTGATTATAAGATACCATCTTGTTTTGCAAAGCATTATTTAAATAAAGGCTTTTTGAAGGTTTTAGTAAAACAAGTTGGCAGAGGTACCATGGGGTACAGCCATTGTCAGATTAACACACAGCTGCTAATAAAATACAGTTAACATGATAACCTGTTGGTACTTTTTATTCATATTTTTATAGTATTTTAGGGGTAAACTGAATTCCTTGCATCTATTGAATATCTGCTTTTCCAATTTAGGATCACAGGGGGTGCTGGGATCTAGCCTAGCTGTCATGGGGTGAGGGGCGGGGCAATCCCCAGAAAGGTTGACAGTCTATCACAGGGTTAACAGAGAGATGGAAACCATTAACACTTACATTCATACCTGTGGGCAATTTAGAATGACCAGATAACCTTACATGAAGGCCTTTTGCCTGTGGGAGGAAGCCAAAATACCTGCAGGGAACTCACACAGGCACAGCGAGAACATGCAGGAAGGGCCCAGCTGGTGGATGGATTTGAACCCAGGACTTTCTTGCTGTGAGGTGACACTGCACCACCGTGCTGCCCAGAAATTTTTTAAAACAGCTGTAGTATGTTACTATTTTTAGTCTTACTCCCTGAAAGGAGAACAGAGGCTGCTGAGCTCAATTTCTTTATAGTTGTTTATATTTAAGATTGCTGAAGTGTTTTTTTTTTTTAATTATTACTATCATTTTTGAGCTCAAATTCCTCTCATGTGACTTGTCATAATTTTTGCAGCAAAGATGTCAGGAGACATTTGTTGAAAAAAACTTGGAATATGACAAATGGAAAAGCTCAGTATGAGCAAAAGTAAGCCCAGCTTTTTTTACCCAGGGGCTTACAGCACATTTTTTGGCCTAAATAACTCAAACTCACTCTTGAAGCTCACTGCCTTAGCGGAACTGGTGTGCAACACTTGTAGAGCTGTGCTGTGGTTCAGCTGTTAGATGTTAATTATCTCCATACCTGGATAACACACAACCCAGAAGGGCAGCAGAAATTTAAGCAAGCAGGGACGCCAACCATCCAGAAGAACACGACCTCGTTATTTGCTTCATCAGGATTGTGTGTGTGTGATCTAATTTGATTGGTTTAAATTTTAATGAGATTTATTGTGCCCTAGTAGCACGAGCAAACAACTGCACAACCGCTAATTTGAATCCAAACATAAATATAAATACACGGCACCATCGGTTGCCTTCACACCCGCTCGGAAAGCTCAGACAAAAACAATATGACTGTAAAATCTAATGAAACGACCACAGTGTTTTTACATTAACACCATCATTCATACTTAATAGCTGACTGAAAAAAAAAATGCTCTTCAGCATACAATCAATTTCTGTATGATCCCCAATTATGAAACTTTTGAAACCTCCTGAAATGAGGTATATTTTATCTTTAGGAAAAATACGGTAAAGCCTGCTAAACTTTGGGTTTAAGTAGATCATCTATATTCTCTAAGAATGCAACATTATTTTTTGGCACTTGTGCATTTTCCCTCGATATTATCAAGCATCAAAGCACAATGAGAACGACGTTTTGAAACCAAATCGCATGAGACAAGTGTTGAGATGGTGTTTTGTGCTTCAAACCAAATGTAAATGAGATCTGTCGAAAGGCTGTGGAAAGCATTTTTCCCGTCTAAAAGAGTACAACAGAGGGTAGTTCAGACCACACGCTCATGCACAGCTTTGAAGTGCTTTGAGGATTAGACTAGATTTCAGCGTGGTAGGCTGGTGCCAGATCAGTTTACTAGATGTTCGTCTGAAGACGGGGGCGAGCATCTGCCAGCAAAAGCTTTGAAAAAGGGGCTCAAGTTAATGACTTGGCCTCCAGTGGTTTATCTTAGTTTTCATTTCTTGCTGTCTTACACGACCACTTTCATCTCCTAATGTTTTCTATGCTCTGTATGCATTCCCAAAGGATAGTGCTTTAACAAGCAGGAGTTCATTTGTTGCTAACACAACAAGATTTTAATTTCTCCATCTCCTGTGCCGGATGGTCTGAGAGTGCGGTGTGAAAATGACAGCTCCTCCTTTTGTCCCTCTTCATCTGTCTTTGTGTTTGAGGAGTCCAAAAAGACTCACAGCTCTGTCACTGCTTCCCATATCTTCTTTCCTTGCTCACTTTCGGGTGTGTGCGCGTCCATTTGCTTCTTCATCACATTTGTACACGTGTGTTTGTGAAGTGCATATGACATATGGAATTCTTTCCAACAGCGAATCAGATGTCTTCATAGTCTTCATTTACATTTACAGTCTGGTATTTGTGGGATTTAGATGCCAAAATATTTAAAGTACTGTATATTAAACTTAGCACAAAAAGTAAGGAAATTTGTGTTTGGTTGATTATTTCTTTGTTGTAACGATGCTTCTTGGCAGTAACTCTTTCACCGTTGGATAGCCCTGTTCATTTCCCCTTAAATGGTGCCACCGGGAAAATGCATTTGTAGGTTGAGTGGCAGAGTTAAGTATGTGGGTTGTGCCACATGAAAAACTTGCCAAATATTCTCTGCCAATGCCAGACAGTTTGTTCTGCTATTGAGTCTTGTTTTGAGCGCCTGGTACCACAGGTGCTGACAGTCAGGCTCGTCATCATTGGAAGCCGTCTCATTGCAGATCTGGAATCTGCACAGTCTCAGACTGAAATTGATCCTCCAAGATGACAACGCTCACCCCCACAGGATGGGGTTTATCAGAGACCACCTCCAGAATTTGGGAGTGGAGAGGGTGGAATGGCCTGCCTGCAGTCCTGACCTCAACCCCATTGACCACTTGTGGGATGAGCTTGGTTGTGCCGTTTTTGCCAAAGGGACCAACGCAACCACATTGGCTGACTTGCAACAAATGCTGGTTGAAGGCTTTTTTTTTTTCGAAGACTTTAAGGATTAAAAATATATAAATAGTAAAAAACCACACTTGGTGTAGAGTATTATAAGTAGTAATTAACTATGTCAATTTCTTTGGGGGGGGGATTTTTATGATTTATATTGGTAACTGACCTTGAACAAAGATGATTATGACATGGCATTTTAGGCTACTTGTGCTAAAGAAAAATAAGTGATTATTGCAAAAATGAATACTTCTGGATGTACATAATCATCTTCTGTGGTAGAGGCAGTTAATAAAGTAAGATAAGCTTTTGGAAATTAGCAATGACCCATTTTTTTATACAAAATATTTTGTCATGGGGCTCAAATGGCATTGAATACTAAGAATGATCATTCAGCTTCAGCCCCGTGGAGCTGCACATCAAGTTCTGCTATTTTCATGCACCATTTGGTATGTTATGTTTTGGTATGTAGATAAGTAAGAAGATATTTCTTCTTCTCTGCTTCTTTGTATGCCCATATTAATCTAGTACCATTTAATATGCATGTTTACAGTATAGCTGTTAGTTCTGGATAACCATATTATATTTTCAAATATTGCAGTTTTCCAAATTCCAAATGCATTAATTTTTAGATTTAATTTAATAGGAGTAAACAATGAAACCAGCAAGAAAACAAAATCAATCAATTTATATTGATTGGGAATGGTTTCTCTGCTCTCACAGTGTGGGTGGCAGGGCAAATATTCCATCTTTATAAAAGTATACATGAACTCATTTGACTGTGGAACAGCTGTCTCTGCCAAAAGTATGCGTCAGTTAGGTCATATTTAAACTTTTCTAAGCAAATTTGAAATGCGTTTACTCCCCAGTGACTCATTCCTACCTGAAATCTGCTGAATTAACATGCCAGCCCCGTAAAACTCGATTACTTTACCTTGTTGGAGTCCTTCACCAAGAATTTACCATGTTATTTCTCCACTGCATATTTTTTCATTCATCTACTCTGACTTTTTGGGTGCTATTGCTTAAATTGTAGTCTAAATATTAAAAACAGGATACCTTTTCAAAAGCCTCACATAAAAAACAGAAAATATTCACACCACACGTAATTTAAATCACTTGTTTCAACCGCTGGTGTAAGTCTGACTGCCCGCGTCCACAAACCATTAATTGTACAGTATGTAGAGTGCATCCATCAATTTTCTTTACTGCTTATCTAATTCAGAATTGGATAAGGGTGGGGCTGGAGCCTATCCCAGCTGTGATAAGGTGAGAGGAATGGGTGCACCCTGGATGGATGTTTTCCACATCACACCTTTCTCACACACTTAAAAGTATTAACTGTAAGTTTTTGTTGTTGTTGTTAATACATTAATTAACCTTGAAGAGAACTGAAGAAAATGGTTTTAATATTTTTGGTGCGGCCCCCCAGGACCTTTCTTTTTACATCATACCTCTCATTTTCAATCTAAAAAAAATTGGTAAAATGGTCCTCTAGAGAATTGTATAAATAAATAAAAGGTTGTGTTACTTTACTATTACTGAGAAGTATTAGAACACATCTCTGGAATAAATTTGTTTTGTTTTTGTTTTATTTTAATATTATTAACTTTAGTAACATCTAAGGTGTTACTGGTCAATTTTGACCCCCTATTTACAGTACAAAGACATCCCTGTTGGGAGCAAGCTTCTCAGATTTTGCTCTAGTATCTCTGTGGTCAAACCTGAGCACTCTCAATCATTCAAAAGGTCCAAAGTGACATTTTCTGGAGTTGTCCGGAAAATATTTCCACCTGTCAACGCGTCCCAGAGACTGTAAGTGGCCCCATTACTGGATCTGTACACTCCAGCAAGAAGAACACCACCAATATAAGCATACTCATTATTCCAAATGTCACTGTGGACTTTTTTTCCTTTGTCAAAGCAATGATGACTTTCTTTCGTGACAACAGCAAAAACAGATCAAAACATGTCTTGATGTCATTTATTCTTGTCACAGCAGACCTTGTAATCCCAGGGGTCATTTTGATGGCATTTGGAGCAGCTGCCCTGCCATGTAAGCCATGAGACACTGCACGCCAGGAGATGTTACCACTTTTGGATTTGTATGTTTCAGCAGCGGGAGCAGCTTCAGCACCTGTGACCTCCTCATCATATGTGTCTTTGTCCTCTGATTGATGCTCTATATCCTCCTCCTCCTCAGAAACTGGCTCATCTGTATCACTATGCTGCTCTGTGTCCTCTGCCTCATCTTAGGGTCAATGGTTGTTCAGGCAAGGAGAGAAATAGGTAAACAAAGAAGCCCCTGACCTCTCTCTTACAATGAGGTCACAGTGTGTTTGTGATTTCAGTTTTGGTACTAATTATTGTTTTAGAATCTTATAATCTGACACTAACAAAACATAGGTCAGCATTGTCACCGAAGTATTTTCAATTCAGTTTCAATTCAATTTATTTATATAGCACCAAATTACAGCAGTCACCTCGAGGTTCTTTATGTTGTAAGTTAAAGACCCTACAATAATACAGAGAAAACCATCGCAATCAGACGACCCCCTATGAGCAAGCATTTGGCAACAGTGGGAAGGAAAAACTCCCTTTTAACAGGAAGAAACCTCCAACAGAACCAGGCTCAGGGAGGGGCAGTCATCTGCTGGGGGTGATGAGAGGGAGACAGGGCAAAAGACATTTTGTGGAGGAGAGCCAGAGATTAATAAGAACTATCGATCAAATGCAGAGTGGTGTATAAACAGAGTGAAAAGAGGGGAATGAAAAAAACACACTCAGTGCAACATTGCAATGTAACTAAGGGATGGTTCAGTGTCACCCGATCCACCCCTAACTATAAGATTTATCATAAAGGAAGGTTTTAAGCCTAATCTTAAAAGCAGAGAGGGTGTCTGTCTCCTAAATCCAAACTTGGAGCTGGTTTCACAGAAGGGGAGCCTGAAAGCTGAAGGCTCTGCCTCCCATTTTACTGGAACCACAGGTAAGCCAGCAGTCTGAGAGCAAAGTACTCTGTTTGGGTAATATGGTACTATGAGGTCTTTAAGATAAGAAAAGGTGGGGCCTGATTATTCAAGACCTTGTATGTGAGAAGAAGGATTTTAAATTTATTTCTGGGTTTAACAGGGAGCCAATGAAGAGAAGCCAATATGGGAGAAATATGCTCTCTCTTTCTAGTCCTTCTCAGTATTCTTGCTGCAGCATTTTGGACCAGCTGAAGGCTTTTCAGGGAGTTTTAAGGACAACTTGATAATAATGAATTACAATAATCCAGCCGAGAAGTAATAAATGCCTAGAAAACTAGTTTTCCAGCATCGCTCTGAGACGAGACGTTTTAGAGAGAGTTTGCGCAAATGCAGGAGAGCAGTCCTACAAAAAGAAATTTGTTTTGTTTAAATAAAGGTTCCTGACAAAGTTAAAAAGCCTTGATGCAATAAAATGGTTAAATGTAACCTTTTATGCATTTAAAACCTAAAAACAGTTCTGTGCCTATCCCAACACAAGAGGAAGGTTAAGTAACTTGAACTTTCTTGCTTTATAACTTTATAACTCCGCAAACTAAGACGGAGCCTCATCTATTAAAAGTCACGCTCCCATTTCCACCCACCAACTCAACTTGACTCCTGAGTTGTTGAAATCTGTTTTAGTTCACTGTTTAACTACATGAATTTACTCGTTACTCATCATTTTATTCACTTTTCTGCCACTGCTGTGTCAGAACTGTGCCCCACAGAAGCACTTTTACATTTAAAGACTTTGGAATTTCAAAACCACTTCACCTGCTGTCAGGCTGGTTGTAGTTATCTTTGGTTTAGTGTTACTGTGAATTGGTCAGTGGTGTGCGAAGGCCAGCTATTCAAGTTCTGTGCTGGATGTTGTTGGTGGAGGCTGTGCAAACTGTTTCTTACTGATCACAGTGACATCTTTGAAAACTAGAAAGGCACTCGGAGAACATATAATCATTAATGCCCTGTTTTACAATTTGTTGCATGATTTCCTTAAGAGACAGAAGAGGGAAATAGGTAAATAGGCAGTCAGACAGACAGCAATGATCACATACCTCTGTCTCAGCTCTGTTCTTGGCAAAGAAAATAAAAGTGATGGGAAGAGTCGGTGCATTGTGCCTTCACATCGATGAGGATGCGGACGTTAATTTCTTAGCGCACAAACACACACGTACCCAATTTCCCCAGGAAATGCCTTTCCCGGTTCATGAAATCCTTTATTTTTTTCTGTTTTTCATTTTTTCCAGTCCAATTTCGTCTCTAAAATTTCTTTTAGTATTGTGTCTTTACTGTCTCTGGTGCCACCAAAGTCAAAATAGAGAGGAAATTAAATGAGAGCAGCTGATAAAATATTCATATTTTCATTTGAGCAGTTTAGAGTAATAGGCCTAATAACCATCAGTGTGGTGCAGTGAGTGGTCTGATTTTTTCCCTCCCTGCCCAAGGTTTATAGGCTAGTCTGTCTTGTTTGTTTGAGGTTGTTGGGTCTAAAATAAATGTACCTTCTCTCTCCTACTCTGCATGGGTTTGATTAAAAAGAGAAAACTCAAGTGTGATATTTGGAAACCTTTCAGTCAGTAGTTAAACCACAGATTACATTTTGTAGCCAGCTGAGCTTTTCTGTTGTTGATTGGAGAACATTCACCAACTACTCAAGTTCAAGATGCTTTTAGGCTGCATTGCGAACACAGCATCTTTAAAACCTTCCCACAGATTTTCGGATTTTCGGGTCAGGGACCTGGACCAAAAGCTTGAGCTTGTGCTTCTTGAAGGAGTTCATGGTGGATTTTGATGTCTGTCTTGGTTTAAACACATGCTGCAGAAGTATATCTTGTTTTGGTTTTGGTTTCTTGACTTGACTGCATGAAAATTGCATCCAGAATTTGCTACCAATCCGTACTTCCTTTGCAGTACTGCAGGGTGCCACTCAACTACAAAGCAGTGATCTGAAATTAGTCTTCATCTTCCTCATCTTCTCTTTACTTTGACTGTTCTTCTTAGCTACCATTTTATAATAATATTTCAGACGGTAGATACTGCAAACTGAAAGCTCTTTTATGTCTCTTTATTCCTCCCTTCATTGCAGACATCACTTAGCTTTATTTTCAGTTCCACAGACAGTTGCTTAGAGCACTTCATGGCTGTTAACTGTTACCACAAGGTTTATTATTATACATAAGTAGCATCGGCTTATAAAAAAGGCAGAGAGCACAACTTTTGTTGATGACAAGTAAAATGAATATATGAAAACCTTATAAAGCGAAGCAGAGAATTGAAAACCTGTGACAGAAAGAAGCAATTAAATCAGGTGTCTAATTTGCATGCATATTATCACAGTTGCGTTTAGGCAAACACACAAATAGATGACCCTAGTAATCAGAGACAAGTGTGATGCCGAAGCAACCCATAGCTGGACCACAGTGTTTGCTGAAAAGCACAATTTGGGTCATAAAAGTGAGGAAGATTTCATTTGTGTCTTTCCTGTGCTTTTTGAACCTCCTTTTAATACAGCTTCAAAGTGAAATGTTTGAGACTCACCCACAGGGAACATCAGCAACTACGGATTAGAACAACAGAACTTAAACATGCGTCCTTCCACTGAGAGTTGAGCTTTAAGAAAGAACGCTGAAAGTAAACTAATCCAAAATCTCTGATCCACAGCATCCATATCAGACAGGCAAGGGTTGCTAATACTGACTTTACAGTTCATTAGTGAATAAGAAAGAATTTTCTGTCACTCTGACATCTCCCAAGAAACACGTTGTTCCTGACAAGTACAATGACAGCTACAATCCTACTTTTAGTGAGTGACAAATCTCAGATCACAAGAAACTAGCACAAGAAAAAAAAAAAAAAAAAGGAGCACCAGAGGAGTGCTGCCTCTGACAGTTCCAGCTCTTTTTTCTGCTTGGGAAGAAAATTAAAGTGCTGAGCTTTTGAGTATCTTCAGACTTCCACGTTGTTGTGAATATTCATGGCGCATGATCAAAAAGAAAACATCACACTTAACTAACTTCAGTTTGATCCCTAACAGTGTGCAACAAAGTGCTTGCATTGCCTTGATTTCTCTGTTTACTGTTGATTGCCAGCAACACAGGAATTATTTGGCCACTCAGTTATTTTATATGCCATAGTCATTATGTCCATGGTTCAAAAAGTTGCTGACACTACTTCAGAGCCACTCGTAAGTGCTATTGGCATCATAAACAACTGTTAAGCAGGCCGCAGCATATCCCCTTCATTACTGCCACGCTCTTCAGACCACTTGTTCCTAATAAATAATGTAGTTGTAGATGTCAGCATGGAGGTCATCACTATCACTAACAACAAAAGGTAAAAAAAAAAATTCCAGCCCGCACAGCAATAAATAAACAAGAAGTGGTGCCGCAACAAACCCTGCCCCCCGGCAGATGTTTTAGCGGATTTGAATATTGTCCAGCTCACAAACATGTCACTTTCCAAACACTGAATCACCGAGATAACACGTCCTATTGTCCATGCCCATAATTTCCCAAGGTTAAAAAAGCTGAAGTAAAATAACTTTAGTGTTATGGTCATTTTGGGTTTTTTTTGTAAAACCTTTTTTTCTTCTAATGAGAAAATGTGATCTTGTCAGACGGGCGATAATCGAATCGAGTGATTGAATTGATTGAGTCAAAAGTTGTCCTTTATTCGCATATCTGGATTATATCCTGGTCAAATATTACATGTTGATGGACAACAATGATATGCTTCTTACTGCAAAAAATGAGTATGATGTGTCTTTTTTCAGCTGCGATATGGCCAAAAACATCTGTTAAATGGAGTTCCACATGTTAAATTAAAGCAGCCTGCAAATCCAGAATCTGGGCTGGATCCAGATGATTGGATCTGATTGTTGGGGTTTCTACTGTATTATTGTAGAGTCTTTACCTTACAACATAAAGCGCCTTGAGGCGACTGTTGTTGTGATTTGGCCACATGTAAATAAAACTGAATTGAATTGAAATTTTACTTCTGAGAAACTCATTGTATACCAAACCATGTTACTGACCTCTTGCCCTTTAACCTAAGTCATTAAAAAAATATTTTCCCAGCTGTTTCTTTTTAGAACAGCTTACTTTTCCAGGCTTTTCTGCCCCATCCCAACTTTTTTGACACTTGCTGCTGCCATCAAATTCAAAATGAGCTAATATTTTTCATTAAGTATTAAAATGTCACAGTTTAAACATTTGATGTTTTCTATGTTCTACTGTGAATTAGAGAAATAGGTTTATGAGATTTTTGCAAATCACTGAATTCTGCTTTAATTTGCATTTTACACAGCACCCCAACTTTTTGGGTTGCACATAAATACTGGATGGTATACTTGGATGGTTAGTTTAAGTTGCTAGGAAAGTGATCTAGATTTTAATATGATTAGAAATCTGTTTTAAGGTAGACAGCAGAGTGTGGAGTTGTGTAGTACCACGTTAATTTAGTGAAACTGCTAAAATCATCTCTAAATGTATGAATTGTGTGTGGCTGTTCTCATCTGGTCATTCTGTCTGTGTGTGTGATGGAGAAAGACATGGGGAGATTTTGTCAGCTGTTCAGAGTATAGTTATGAAACTAGACTGATGTGTTGGTAAAGTTTACAAGATAGCCCACATTGAAAATGGCTGAGGTCTAACTGATTAGTACTGAGTGAGTGATACCAGATGCTTTCCTTCCACATGTATTTACCCCCCCCCCCAAGCTGCATCTTCATCTTGTGTGGAAACATCTAACAGCTCTAACAGTGTAGTGGTCATTGTTACACTGTGTCAGTCTGTCTCTGTTCCCTTATCAAATGGCACTACTGGTGAAGCATGTAGCAGGAACTACCACAAAGACAATTGTGAGTCCTTTGGCAGGTGATTATCTCTGTCTACCAACAGATTTTGTCATCACAACTGTGCCAGATGCAATTACAGAGATCAGTGCGTGGCTGAGATCAAAATGAAGAGCAAGTTTGATGAGTGCGTTCCAAAAACTCATTGGGTTCACAGTTGGTGTCATTCCATTGCAGCACCGTCTCTCATTAAATATGAAATTATTTGGTTTGATTTTTGTGTTTGATTGTTTTACTTTCCTGGTAAAGTAAAGTTTCACACACTGCAGATTTGGTTTCTTTATGTTTGACTTTTTGTGAGAAAAATTGGGTGGCAGTTATATTCTATTTTTTTTTAAATCAAATTAGGCACTTATTAAAATGAATTCCCACTCAATCTCTTTTTAGACTTTTTCTGCACAGATATGCTAATAACTAATAAGTACTGAAAAGGTGGTTGTGCAAAGGTTGTTTTGTATTTTGTAATAGACTTCAGTAAGCACACACAATGAGTGATGCTAAAAATTAACAGTAGCATTTAAAGAATACAAACAGCTATTCAAAGAGGGAATTACATAATTCTTAAAATATATATTTCAAGAAGTATGTATATAATACAAAAAAATATAATTTTTAAAAATTACTGAAGAATATTAGAAGAAGTAGGACCTTAATTATTCTTTCATTTTTCACATTTTGAGACTAAGACCAGCCTTTTGGTGTGAAGGATATTTGTGGAAAGCCAGTTATCTGTTACAAAATTATATATACCTGACCAGGAACTGTTGTCTGCCCAGTTAGCTATAAACATTGACCTCGTTTATAAGTTTCAGTCCACAAAACACAGTTAAATCACCTTTTTAAAAAAAAATAATATATATATATATATATATATATATATATATATATATATATATATATATATATATATATATATATATATATATTAAGAGCATTAAATGTGTTCTGAGGTAATTAATCTTGCTCTTTGAGCACTCTGAAGTAGCAATACGTAACTGAACCAAGAACAATTAGGTA
>JAMQGT020002369.1:0-19680 GCA_024447675.2 Pterophyllum scalare
TAAATTTCATTCCACTTCACAATTGTGTCCCACTTGTTGTTGATTCTTCACAAAAAATTTAAATTTTATATCTTTATGTTTGAAGCCTGAAATGTGGCAAAAGGTTGAAAAGTTCAAGGGGGCCGAATACTTTCGCAAGGCACTGTATTTCTCAGAGTATTCCAGTGGCTACTGTAGCCACTTGTCAGTACATTTGACATTGTGAAAATCTTTCACTAACAGCTGTAGATTATCCAGCATTACAAAACCTCACCAAGGCAAACAGGAGAATGAAGTGTTTAAGTTAGACTAAAAGTCATAAATTAAATAGATATAATATGAGATTGGACACCTGGCCTCATGCTGACAGAAAAACTTGATATACTGTAATTTTATTAGTGTTTGCATAAATATTCAAGAATACACTTCAGCTTGTGTTTTGCCTTTTCAAGCTGATGACGTTGATGTTTCACTCCTTATCTGTATGTTATTTAGAACTATATGAATTACAGTGCAAGCCCAGTGCATTTTTCCTAATTCACACATAATTTGATAAATTGCTAATTTATAGGAATTTTGGGTAATGCATATTTTCTGTGTGCTTTTGTTATGTCATTTAAAGGAAACCCCCCTCAGTGTGTTTTTTTTACCCCCCAGGTTCTTCTCCGGGTGAAAGACAACGAGATACAGTACTTACAAAAAGAGATCAGCTGTCTAAGGAATGAGCTCCAGTTTCTTAACATGGTACTGTGTGTGTGTGTGTGTGTGTGTGTGTGTGTGTGTGTTTGTGAGAGAGAGAGAGAGGGAGGTGCAGTTGATTTTTTTTTCTTCTCCCCCCTTGAATTTACCAATAGGCTATATATAAAAGATGGAAATAGGTGCTGTGACGTCACCCATTGGGTGCGTCAGGCTTTGCTTTTTGGCTGTTGCCAGTTTGGTGTTTTGAAACTAGATGTGACCTAGTTCAGATGAGACAGTAGTGATTTTAATCTAATGCTTACTCTAGCTAGGTTAGCAGGGTGCATCTGTTATTCACTGTGTGCTTTGGATGAAGAAAAATGGGCTGAAAATAAAGCATGCTTACTGAACAGCCGCTCCTTCCAGTGTCTTTGAATACAACTAAATGCTCAAGGCTCCAGTCACACAGGTCTAGAGACTGTTCAGCAACTCTGACAACCTCCAGTCTCTAGGGAAAAATATTTATTCCCCAACCGGTTGTGAGTGGTTGCTGGAGGTTGTTGGCCGTCTCTGAAGTTGATTGCTAAAGCTAAGCCATGCAGGCCTAACAACCAATCAGTGCCCCCCTGGTAACCACTGGTTGCTATGGAAAAATATTTATTTCCTGTACAGTTGTGGGTGGTTTTGGGAGGTTGCTTGTCACTTGGTGAAATTGGTCGCGAAGAGATATACAGTGCTGCACTGCTTAGGATTGCTTTGATCGGCCGTCTGTAGTTTGTATGGAAGAAGCTGACTTGTCTGCAAACGCTCACCGACTGCTCTCTGAGCAGTAGTGAAACTGAAAATGGAGATGGTTTGCCTTCATTGTAAAAGTATTGCTTTTTGAAATGTCTTGGCTTCAGCAGTAAAGCATGACTTTTACTTTTAAGTCAAATGTTCTCCATTTCAGATTTGCGACACACTTTTTCAAGTTTCACTGCTGTTCCTTGTTAAGTTAGCGAGTATTTGCAGATAGTCAGCGACCGAAGAAATCACAATGAGGTTTTTGGTGGAGCACCTTCTTTGCAAACACCAAGAACAACTTGCCAATCAACCGGGAAATACACATTTTTTCCTAGCGACAAGAGGTTGCCGACCAGTCTTTAGACCTTTGTGACTGAGGTCTAAGAGACACTGCATGCTCCTGTGGCACTGACTTATCAAGTACAGCGTAGGCCTACCCTAAAGCATACGCTGCTTTGTCCTTTATGCTTCTAATTGGGGCCAAACTTTATTAAATAAACACTGTGCTGTACTGAAGACAACTTGCTCACTTTTCAGACCTGGAGATTACAGACTTCTTTGATATACAGTCTATAGGTAAACACTACACCATAAGGGTAAAATGGCATCTTGGCAAAGCGAAATTTAACATGAAGTCATAGAAAATACAGAACATGAGTAAATCAGCTAATTTAAAACATGCAAAGATTTTTTTTTCTCCTCCCTAGTGGATGTAGTGTCACACTCAGATATCCTAAGAGCTTTTCTATCACTCTGCTCCACAGGAAAAACAGCTGGCCTGTAAGCGATACACCGAGGTGCACGAGGAGCTGAGTGGGATGAAGGGCCGAAATGAGCGAGAGATTCAGAGTCTAAAGGAGCACTTGAAGCTGGCTATGGCTGCTCTGCAGGAGGGGCAAAAGCTGGGGAACAGCCTGGACCACTGAGAGAATGCTTCTGGTACTAAAGCTCTGGCAGATAGTGACAAGTGTGGCCTGATATTCACCAATAACCATCCTTTTTTTTTTTTCTCATTTTGTTTTCAGGAGAAAGAAAGGATGGTTACTGTTTTGGTTGCACAGTTTCAGCTATGTGGAGATTTTGCCTTAGTTTTCAATCAATCTGCCAATGAGAGCGCAGGAGAGAAGTTTGCCTTCATTGCTTTCTGTTAGAAAGGTTTTCTAATGTGTGGTTACAGTTGTGAGAGTGTATTTTAACCTGAAGTATAACCCTTTTCCCAAGTAGATTTATCTAACCAAGTACTTTTGATGCATAAAACTGTGACTAAAATCTGAAAATAATATTTAAAAAGTAAACACAATCTACAGTCAAATCACATCTGTCCTTGAACCCGGTCTCCTGTTTGATCTATTAATTTAGTACAACCTGCTACCTCTTTGGACTTTGTTACTACTTATACCATGTCACCGAAGCTTCATAAAGGTCAGAAAGCTCTGAAGACAAACTTCTCCTGCTAGCCTAAAGAGCAGCACAGAGTAGCCGTTAGCCGGTTACGTTACACTGGGCCACATATAATGTATAGAACTGCACTTTTAATGTTTTTTATTTGGCTTTTGCTTTTTTGAGTGCAAGCAGAGAGTGTATGAGTGCGCATTGGTCTGAAAACTGGAAAACTGAGTAACATTTATTTTGTTATTTTTTTTATGTATAATGTATTGTAGATAGAGTTCATACTGTATCAGCTTTTTTTTTTTCCTCATTGCCTTTGTGTGCTGCCTGAGAGGGCAAAGGTCAGAAGAACTGCTGTCATCTTAGATTTTTGTATTACAGCTTTTGAGTCATGTTTACTTTGTGAAAGTGGCACACGGTTCTTAAGAAATGGCAATTTATTAGTTTTTTTTTTTTTTTAACTTGGAAACTTTTGTGCTGATGTTCTGTTGCGTTTGCGGATAGAAAATTCTGAAAAAGCTCTATTGGGATTAAAACAGGACAAGACAGCATCGTTTTTAATTCCTGGCGAGCTGGATTATAAATTGATCTCTGATCTTACAGAAGCAAATTCAGGCTCAGCTTCCTTTAGGGGTGCATTTAAAAGCTGTTGAATGAATGTTGTCCCATATCACAGACGTCTCGAAGCCATGGCTGAGCCTCCAGCCTCTCCTGATCATTAGCACACTGTGCCGCCACCACAGCAGCAAATAACAGGTGTTGCATCAATGAGCCAGTCTTTTTTTTAAATTGACGATATGTATTGCGATAAAAGAATTATCGCTTTTGAAAACGTGTTCATATTTAATGTACTGTAAAGCCTGTGTCATCTTTGTAAATTATACAAATTTTTGCAATCAATAAAAGAATTCCAACAGCAGATTATGTAAGTTTCATTTCAGTGATATTATTTTGGCCCAGACCTGCAAACTAGAGGCACACATTTGTGGTTTTCATTATCTTTGAATTGCACACTTAATCTATTAAAAATGTATGCACAGGTTTCTTAAAGTCAATGCAAGAGCATGATAGATTTTATAGAAATTTGTTTATAGAAGCATTAGTTATTTTAGAGCTGATTTTTTTTTTTTAATGTTAGAAAATAAATTATTGCTGGATCCTAAGATGTATGTTTTATTTATTACACGGCTCCCAAAACAACAAAAAAGAATAAAGGACTTAAGACCCTCGTGGAGTCTGTTTCACACAGTTTGGTCAGAAATATGCAAACAAGCAGCCTGCTGGTGGTCATTTTGTAGGACTTTGTCCATGTTCTCCGTCACACAAAGGAGCAAGACTGATCCTGGTTGATGCTCTTCTATGGCCCGGTCACCTGATATCTCCTTCACACCCTCGGGACAGTGCTGGGGACACAGCAAACCTTGCAACAGCATGCATGGATGTGCCATCCTGGACTACCTGAGCAGCAGGTGTCATGTCAGGCTACCAACAGTGACAAAGGCACTAACAAAGTAAAATGAGAGAAAAATCAGTCAGGCAGGATAAGGAGAGAGGACTGGCTATCACCTTTTTTTTTTCTTTCTGATGTCTCTCCAGTGCACCTTTTCTCACTTTTATTCACACCAAAGCAGCTGAAATCTGATTCACAGTGGTTTTTGCTTCCAAGCTGGACAGATTGACGTCCCTGAAGTTTAACTGACTTCGTGTTGTACTATGATAAGCAAGTGTGAGCAATGTATTTACAGTCTGTGACTGGTCTCGCCTGTCTCGGACCCGCCACACCTCTAGGTGGCATCAGCGGAGCGCTTTTTACTTTTACCACTGACTTGAAACCGGAAAGCTGCAGCAGCAGTTATGGCGTCCACAGCGGCGACTCGGACGGCAGCTGGCGCTGCTAAAGTTGTTAAACCGATTTTTAGCCGTGATTTGGACGAGGCTAAGCGAAGAGTCCGGGAGCTGTACCGAGCATGGTACCGGGAGGTCCCCAACACAGGTATGTGTGTGCCCCCTGTAGCAGGTAAACGGTGTAGAAGAAGAGACGCGAGCGTCAAGGTCGCGTCTGTGGAGCGGTGTAGAATAATTCAGATTAGCAGCTGGCACAGAGGAAGCTGACTATAACAACAGCTTTAAAGACGCTGTCTCCTGTCCTGTAGCGGATACAGATGCTGATGTTTCCACTAAATTATAAACCTTTACATATTCGCCCAGGTTAGTGTTAATTTTCGGATGATGAGGCAACATCAAAGCTTATTTTCTCTATACTTGGTTACGTCCCCACATTTTAACCTAAAAATATTCTTTAAAAAAAAGGGGGGGGTAGGGGTGCATGTGTTCCTGTTGCACTGTTCTGTGAGCTCATATTTACAAACGACCTATTATTTTATTGAAGATAACGTTTAAATCACCCTTGTGTAACACCCCTGCAGCACGTCTTTGTGTCTAGTTTTTATTTGTACTTTGCCTTGCTTACATGGTTACTCCGCCCCATAATGACTCGGTGCCATGGATAAAAGCAGGTGATATTCTGCATTTTCAAACCCATGTAAGGTGTTATCATATTAAGTTACAGTGTGGAGGTCTGGAGAAATACTTCTGTATTTACTGCAAATAACAGAGCCATGAGAGTTATTAACAGTGTCAGATTTTATGAACAAACAGCCAAAAAAGTAAAAGTAAAAAAAGTTTTTGATCTTTTGGAATTCAAAACAGCATTAGCAATTTATAATGTAAGGAACAAATTGTTGCCAAAAACCTGAAATTCTTCTGTGATGGCGAGGGAGGGTACATTAAATTTAAAGATGCACAGTATTATAAGACAACCAGAGGAAGTTTTTCTATGTCCATATGCTGTGTAAAATTGCGGAGCAGCTTAAGTGTAGAATTATAACAGAACTCAGTTTGGAAGCAGATGTAAAGAGATTATTGTCACAGGGTACAGGCAGTTAGAGGGGTGTTGATTTTACGTGGTCTACCACTTCATGATTGAGTTGCTGTCGTTCCCAGTCGCTTCCACTTTGTTATAATCCCACTGACCGCTGACTGTGGAATATTTAGTAATGAGGAACGATTCTGTTTGTGTCCATTTCTCTGCAGTTGCAATGTTTCAGCTGGACATCACCACACGTCAAGGAAGGGACAAAGTGAGGGAGATGTTTGACAAGAACAAGCATGTCACCGACCCCCGTGTGATCGATATGCTAGTCATTAAGGTAAGAGCAGTCATCTGTGAGCTGCACTAACCATAACCAATATCACATAACAGCAACTAGTAATGTATATTTTTTTCCAAGACAGTGATTCTTCAGTTGTCTAATAGCTGCTCTGAATGTTGGTTAAATCTAGTTTAGAGCAACACTGACATACTCTGTGTGTGTGTGTGTGTGTGTGTGTGTGTGCGCCATTTAAAGGGGAAAATGGAACTTCAGGAAACAATCCACATCTGGAAGCAGAAGACCCATGTAATGCGCTATTTCCACGAGACAGAGGAACCTCGCACCACCGACTTCCTGTCCAAATTTTACCAGGGTCACGACCCATGAACTGCACAGCTCTCGGCCTGCCCTGTGACCTGCTTTTTGCTTGTGTCCAGTTTGACAGATGTTCCTCTTTATTGTAAATATACGCTTAACAATCACCTTCCTGTAGCCGTGTCTCTCTTTCACTGACAGTCTCACCTGGATTGCTTGAAGCCCTGATTGAACCTGCAGATGCTGGTGTGAGTGCATTATTTTTTTAAACATATAACTTAGAGCTTTTGCACAGCAGACAGCAGGAGAAGCTCATGTATATATTAATGCTGCTATTAAGGCACTAATTCGACCTGAGTCTTCATCATTATTATTGATTCTGTTTTTTTCTTGTGGCACTGAAAAGCTTTTATCCTGTCAGCACCGTCTGACTAAAACTTTGAGCTGACATAAGAGGACAAGTAACATTTAAGAATCTGGATTATGTGTATACTAATTAATAAAACTGGACATGCGACACCTCCTAGGAATAAGTTGTCAGCCTTCTCACAGCCTTCTTATGTGTTCATCGAAGTTTCATGCAGTGGGGTGTTTGAAATAGCTGATAGAAAATTGCAGTCAGTGTGTTTTAGTGTATCAGATGCCACCAACATTTCCACTCCCAACTCCACTGATTATGCGGTGTATTTTACAAGCAATAGTCCTTTATTAAGATGTGAGTGGTGCATGACAAATACAGTACAATACGATCAGCGCGGGGGCAGCAAAAACCCTGAATCTAGTGCACACAAACGCAACTCCAGGAAGGGGCTTGTCTGCTCAGATGCTCACGGACACTCGGCGGTGGTTGTCACAAAGCAATCTGTGAGGGGAAAGAAAAAGTAGTGACTGACTTTTATTGCAACATGTGCTCTCTTCCACTATAAAAACCTACAATGTATTATAAAGAGTTTAACAACTGCTGCAAAACTGACAAAATAGAACAGACATAACAAAGACACTGCTGCATTCAAGCTGCTGATGTGAGAACGCCTCCACTCATTGTTTTATTACAAAGCTGAAGCTCTGAAAGAGAGCTCGTTGGTCACATGAAAAGGGACCCGTTTCCAGCTCTTCAATCCAGCTCCCTATTTTTATTCTTGGTCTCTATCCAAGATGGGTAAAAATAAAAAAAATAATTACCTGTCTGCAGCCCCTCAGTCTCCTGAGAAATCATTTCAGCTTTCCTTCTGATTGGTTGCCCCTCAAAAATCAAAAGCTGGGACTACATAAGGCTATCCCCTCTGTGACATCATATAGAGCCATGAGTAGAGAAAACAATTTGAGACTGGATGTTCAGCTCGCAAGGATTCCTTGTACATATACTAAGATGTGACTATTCACCACTATAACTGTATAAACTGAAGCGTGTAATAAACTAGATCTTGAAACTTCATATGTTTTATATGTAGTATACTCTCACGTGTCAGCTTGTACTTAAATGCAGCATTAGTAAACTGCCTGCAGGCAAAAATAGAGTGGGGGCACTTTGCCACCCACAGCCAGAGCCAGTGATACCTTATAACAAGGAAGCTTTAAAACCCCCTCAGTCGTCATCGTCGTCGTCCTCGGGGACGAAGATGTCGTGCTCCTCCAGCAGTGCAGCAAAGTTCTTGCTGATCTGAGTCCCCACATACAAGAAGGGCACCACTACCAGGCCGATCCGGATTAGGCCGAAGGGGGTCTGCTCCCCAGTGTCACACACCCCACCATAGAAACAACTAAGTTAGTTAACGCCGAGCATCCAGTGCAATGCTGATGTAAGAAAGACCTGTTCATAAAAATAAAAAAAAAATCTCTGGGCATGCACACCCAGGCATTACTTTCTTTATGACTAACAGTGCTTATCCTCCCAAGTCTACACCCTCCGTGGATCTCCTGTTTTCATATAAACACGTGCAAATGAGCCCTCACCTTCTTGGGTTTGGGGAGCATAGCACCGGATGATGAGCACACGGCTGTCCGGCTCGCAATCACGGTGTTCCCCGGCACACCGGAGGGGTTCAGCGGCGATTTGCGGGAGACTCTGAGGACTGACAGTCTGACAAGGCGACCGAGGGCGGACGCCATGTTTGTTGATGCAGCGGCAGCAATGCGGAAAACAAACCGGAGATGATCTGTGATGTGCAGGGGTGTGGGAAGGAAGGGGGTGGGGGGACAGCGCCACCCTGTGCTACTGCACAGACACTGCGCCCTATTTTGCATTTTCTGTCTGACTGCGCAATTCGCTGCTTCAAAGTTGAAATAAACCACACAGGCTGCATATTGCGCTTTACTTTCGCTTGCTATATGTCGAGTTGCAGTTTACATTTAAACCCTCAGCAAACAGTCTTAAAAATTTCAGACAAGGAAAAAACCAAAAGCAAAATCAATAAATACTGTACAGCATTAAATATTTACAGACTCCTTATACTAACTAACTCATTGAGAAGCAAAAGAACACCAGTCATTGACAAAATGAATTTAAATAGTGGACCATAGCAAATAGTAGATACTGGCCTTGTTAAGAGTTACACGTGATGCATGCTGTAAATGCACTGATCAGCATTATTGTGTTTCACTGTAACAGACACAAGTGTAAAGTTACTCAGCTGTTTTCGAGTCAATATCACAGACTTCCTAAAATGTGACTTAAATAATTTAAATGAGGATTTTAATGTACACACACAGCAGAAACCAAAATAAACACAAATGTCAGAAATGAAATTGGACTTAGTGAACCAAATGCGACAGAAACAGCTTCATGGATGTGCCGTTAGTGTCTCCTTAGTGCAGAATCATCCGCGGCTTTTCGTCCCTTTCATCCCTGCATGAGTCCTTGCAGCTGTACCGCTTCTTGTGACGCAGGGTGTGCTGCCAGCCGTGGCCCCTCACTAAACAAAGCAGTGCAGTTAAGAGAGATTCACCGGGCAAATTAGTGAACGAAAGAAAGAAAACCCTCCAGATCTGACTGACCGCATCTCAGACCTCTCTTTCTCACCTGATGTCTGAAGGTCAGACGCCTGAAGAACTTGCTGACCTCAAACGCACCAGGTTTAAGGGGTCCCCCAGTCTTGCTGCCTTCTCCTAGCCGTACAATTTGTCCTTTGGTGATAGCGGCTCTCAGGCTCATGCTCTTGACTATGCGAGCGCTGGGCTCAGAGTTGGGCGTGGGCCTGGAGGACACGGTGATGTAGGTGGCGTCTTTCTGATGTTCCTGGTAGCTCACTATCGGCGAGGAAGTAGGTGAAAAAAGGAACGCTGGTCATTCATTTAAAAAAACAATACACAGAAAGATGCTGTCCCACAGTATTTTTAAGCGCGGCACCTTTACCTGCAGATGTGACTGCTGTGTCGGTGGTACTGCTGAGCTCCAGCAGGACTGTGGGATACGTAGGATGCAGCAGGAAAAGTTTTCGAATGAGCGGCTGTGCTGCAGCAACAGCTGGTGACACCTAAAGAGCCAGAGTGCACATTTAGAACAAAACACTCCTTTACAGAGTCGAGCACAATACAGCAAAATGATCTGTGCACACAATTCACAGAGGCTGCTCTTCCTATCCAATTCTCAAGACTTACAGTTGTCTTGGTAACATTCCTCTGTGCTTTGATTGGCTCGCTGGCCCAGAACAGGAAAGTGGATTGACCAGCAGATGTGGAGATTGCAGATGTTTCTAAAACAAGGCCAGGACACACAAATTCGTTTGTCCACAGAAGGTTCCCGTTGGCCCCATCGATGATAAATGCCTGAGAGACAAAGAAGGGGAAAACGGGTAGGATTGGAGCAAACGTACACGTCAGCGAAAGATAAATCGGAATCTTGGTGGCAACTCAAACGGAAACCAGAAAAGGGCAGGGTTCATGGAGCGTGTGAGCCTCTGAATTCATTTCAGCCCTGAGAAAAAAGAATAAAAGTATGAAAAGGATGTTTTACCTTCATGATGCCATTTGATGAATGCTGAATGAAAAGATCAAGGATCCCATCGTTATTGAAGTATCCCGCTGCTGGTTGACTGTGACAGACAAAGAACTATTTCAGGCATTTTAAGAACTTTTTAAAAATGTTTTAAAATCCCTTTTAAAACAGTACCCCATATTTTGACTGGAGCTAATTTTCATATGGATGGGACAGATGTTTTGGTAGAGTATGATGAAAATAGCAGAAAGAAGAAAGAAGTGGAAATACAGCTAAAATAAAGGCAATAAAGGCTGAGAAACTCTGATGGAGTGCTATTCTCCGAAGGGAGGGGGGGTTGCCATTTATTTTGCATATTCTCACAGGCGAGAAGACATCAAAATTTTTACCTCCTGGCAATAGTAAGGTGTTCCACATTAAAACACTCTTTGCCCCACATTGTGGAAATATTCAGGGCTGTACCTATGAATGGGAGATGTTTTGAAGGTCCATTCCTTTCGTAAATCCCTCTGCCGGAGCAGTGACAGTGTGCTGTTTCCGTACACCAACACCCAGTCACTTCTGCTGGAGTTCAGGTTAGAAGCCGTGTCCAGACTGTTGTGGTTGTTGCCATAACCATCCACAAGAGGGAGCAGGAACTCTGCCCGGTCATGGTCATGAGGGCTGAAAAGGATATGACAAAGATCAGATTTTGACTTCAGCCAAAAACACAAGATCTAGTAATCTAGTGATCTAGTATGGGTCACTTTCATATAGACACCAATCTGAAAACAGACCTTTATCTTTTACTGAAGCAGGCAAATGTATGATCATATCTGATAAAAAGGGCATTTCATAATATTTGAATCCAGTAGAAAGGTGTGTAACGCTTAGAAAGGCTTGCATCAACAATAGCAAAATATCTGCAATGTTTAATTTCTGATTCACATTGTTTATTGAACTCCAGTGGATGACAAAACCACACAAAGCTAACCCTCGTGGGGTCTGTAACTGCAACTGATTAAAGGTTTGGTATTTAACAGACAAAGAAGAGTGTGTACACTGAAAGCAGATCTCTGTGTCAGTCACAGAGGCCCACCTGTAAATCTGTATGACGGAGGAGAAATTGTCCTTCTTGAGCCCCTCCCACCCCGAGTCCTTGCTTCTAAGTGCCTGAGTTATGGGCATTTTGCCAGTGGCGCGGAAGTAGATGTCTTGCAGAGAGATGGCCTTCACGTTACCTGTGGGAAAACACAATGGGACAAAACCACAGTTAAAATAACTTCAAGGTTCCCTCCAAACTAAATCAACCTACTCTAAAAAAAAAAAAAAAAGAAGAAAAAAAAAAGACCCACTTAAAATCAGCTACTTTTTTTCAGGAAGCTCTGTATTCACTCCTCTGTCTGTATGTCTGCACATTTCAATAAATCGCTGCACCTGTTTCCCATTTTCCAAGCAAAAAAACCAAACAAACAAGGGTTTGGTCAAAACTTTTGTAAAGTACTGTAATCATTTTTAAACACAGCTTAATGTAGCTCATTGCTATGAAATGTAGAAACAACTCTGGTGTCTGATAGTTTGGACAAATAATACTGATGAAACAACTCTAATGGTTTTCAAAATCCTTGCAATATGCGCACACACAAGGCCCTGAATCACAGAGGGTCTCAGTATGAGCCAGTAGATGAGGGATTTGGGTGTTTCCCTGTAAAGTTTAATAATGTTAAGGGGACGAGCCAAAAGTAAACTGTCACAAGCTGAAAGCAAATGAAGCAACAAATTGCATTTACTGATCCCAAGACTCTGAATTTCAACCCATCGTTATGCACTTCAAAGGCCTGTAACTTGGAAAAGTCTCATAGTAGGAAGGGAAAATTTTGCATTTCATTGAATATCCTAAAGTTACTGTATTTAAAAAAAAATCACCTAGTCCAAACAGGATGTAGTATGCTCCTCGCTGTGTTTCATGTAGCAAAGGACCGATCAGCTTTCCTTGACCGGTGAGGTTGAAAGGAACGGGATGTCCGAGCAACGCTCCCGTCCGTCCAGAGATCAGAGTCAGAGCGAGATCCAAAGCCTGGAAATAAATTAGGCAACCCCCCCCCCTGTAAATTCTTCAGTTCACAGTGTACCAGAGTTTGCTGTACAGACGTTAAGATGCACAGACAATTGCGCAGCTTTACTGATGACTGATGTCAGCTGACCCTGGGTGTTAAGCATTTTACAGTGATTGTTAAATTGAAAAATTAGAATGTATGAATTGTGACTCAAGCATCTGAATTCAGGCAAATCGGTAGAGATATGGACCAAACAACAGGCTTGGAATCATTGGAATCATTTTTAAGGGAGATGGCTGGCATACTTCATCTGCTGGCAGGGTGGCTACAAGCAGATCTGGGTCTGAGTCGCCCTGGAGGTCTGGAAGTAACACAGCTTGGGATTCAATGTTCTTAAGCGATAATGACCACAACTTCTTTCCTGTGGAGAGAAAGGAAATAGCTTTGAACCCGATTTGAATGCTTAGAAATAAATACTTACAGTTGATTACTCTTATTTACTTGTATATCAAATAACACTATTTTTAATATACAAACACAGCTTTCAGAAAAGACGTGCAGCAGAATCTGCACAGCTGGAATAGTTTTGAGTCTGACCTGTGGGGGCACTGACAGCTGTGATGAAGGATTTGCCAATGAGGAGACACACGGGCGATGGCTGGGTGCTGTATTGCAGACCACACTGGATGTACATCACAGTCTCCTGCATGACTTTCCTCCACAGCACCTGACCGCTGATGGCAGACAGGGCCACCACACTGTAAACTGGGATGAAGAACATACATCATGAATATATATCAAGGAGGTTACAGAGAGAGAAAAAACCCACTCATTTTACACAGAGTGGACATACAGTGAACAGTTCTTTTTCCAGGGTGGACTCAGAACAATGGGAAAGTCCAAGGAACTCAGGGAAGATCTAAGAAGGAGAATACTGTGCAGACTGTTGAGCATGGTGGTGGTAGCATCATGCTCTGGGGCTGTTTTACTGCCCGTGGTACTGGTACATTGCACAAAGTGGATGGAATAAAGGAGGACGACTTCTTCAACTTCACCTCAAATCAACAGTTAGATGGTCGAAACTTGGACACAACTGGGGTTTTCCAACAGGACACCGATCCCAAACACAAATCAGAACCACTGTTGCCAACTCCTCAATACGGAAAGTAGCTACTGGCTGCCCTAAAAGTCATCAGAAGTCGCTATATTACATCATCAGCTAATTTGCATAATTGGTTATTTGCATGTAGTTGCAATCAAGGCTGTAGGAGAGAGGAATAACATCTCTGGAGAGACAAAAAGTGAAGAAAAAACACCCTAAATATGTTTAGAACTACTAGGGCTGGGGAATATAGACCAAAATAGTTATTTATAAGTATTTTTTACCTGAATGGCGAAATAGGAAATATATCTAGATATTTTTTCTTCCCAAAGGTGTAAACATAAAAGGCACTTCTGAGTCAAAGGTACATGTCCCAAATGTCACACAGACACTTTTATTAACATTCAGCTGTAGATGTACATGAGAAATTACTCAAAAATAAACCACTGGCATAATAATGCTCCCCAAATAAATTAATGCTTTCTTCCTCCATAACAAAAGACTGCAGCGGTGCTATTAAAATGTAAACAGAAAAGATACAGGGCAAAAACAGCAAAAGGCTGACTTCTTCTTTACAAAGCCAGTCTGTGGTGAAGTAGACTTCACCAAAGTGCTTCCTCCTGTGTAAGATAAACATGTAAACAGACTGAGTGAACAAACTCCCATCCTTCAGTCAGCAGGATTTCAGCAAGCTCAGTAAATCCACAGACATGTGCGCTGAGCAGTGAGCGGGTCACCGGTTGCATGAAGACACGAACAGACCCACTTCTGCTATTAAGGTCACGTGACTTACGGTACATACCTACAGCCAGGTACTCTTGGGGGTCCGGGCGATGCCAAAGCGTCTGAACGGACGCAGTACGAAGGCTGTATGTATATAAAACATGGCGACAGCGGAGGATTTCAGGTTAACAAAAAAACTCTCCAAAAGTCGAAGACGTCACCGGGAAAACTCGCTAAATTTGTCGCTAGTCGCTTTTTGGAAAAAAAAAAAGTCACTAGGGGGGTCTGAAAAGCCGCTAAATCTAGCGACAAAGTAGCTAAGTTGGCAACACTGATCAGAACTGGCTAAAATTAAAGCAGGCTAACATTAAACTTCTGGAATGCAATTCCCAAAGCCCTGATCTGCACCACCGACACACTTATTAAAAGACGTGAGTGTATGTATATATTTGAGCCTATATGTATAATTTTCACCCGGTGTGGATCAGAGAAAATCGTGCACCCAGTTCTTTATTAAAATTATTAAATATGTATGCTGTACAATCATTCCACCCTGGAAAGAAAAATAGTTCAAGACACATACATAGACATTCATGAGTCTAAGTAAACTTCAGCCCACAATTATAGATGGGTAGAGACATGAGATAGTGAACATCTCTCACATACTTTTGTTGCTTTTTTTGCTGTGGGTGTCACTGGTCCACTCAGTATCACCCAGGAACACATCCTCCACTGAATCACCATCAACATCCCACAGCGCCAGTGCGGGTGGCGTGACATCTTAAAGGAAAAACAAAATGAACACCAGCCACCAACAGAAGCTGTGTTTTATGTTGAAACAGAGCATGTGGGAGGTAAAATGATGCTCACAACCCTGTGCAATCACTGGTGGATAATTACAGGGTTAAGCATTATTGTCTAGCCTCTCAGACTTCTTAGTAAGCCCCATGGCACCACCCAGTACTGTGTGTTTCTACTTCTTAGTTTAATCTGTAGCAAACTTCATGTCTATGAGTCTATATGCTATCCATGAATGTTGTATGAGGCCATTAATAAAGAAGCCACTAAATACACATTACTGTCTTTACCTTCTGCATCTCCCAGGGCTCTCTCCCATAGTGGCCTCTTTTCCAGTTCTCCCTTTTGGCATGGAATCAGGAATGCACACAGCAGCACGACCAATGTGGCACACACCAGCGGCACCAGGAAGAATGCACTTCGGACAGCATTCTTCACCCTCATCCTCTTTTCTTCATCACTACTGTGAACCCCCAGCCCGGCACCCCCGAGTGCACCAGGGGCCCCTCTCTCACCACCCGAGTCCCTGTGGCTCCAGTACTGCACTCCTTTCATGTCGTCTCTACCCTGCCTGGATTTGCTGGGAAGTCGCTCCCTCCATTCATCCTCCTCTTCGTCCTCCTCGTCCTCCTGCGCCTCGTCCTCCGCACCCACAAGTCTTCCGGATCGGCCGCCGCGCAGCTTGGAGGAGCCCATGCCCATGCAGCTGTCCCTGCCGAGGCCATTTCGGGGGTAGTTGAGCACGAGGTCGTCCTCCTCGCTCTCATCTTCGCTATCTGCTTGAGTGAGAGGGTCGTACTCCCCGAGCTCTGAGCCCTTCTTCCCTGCAGAGACACACAGGAACGGCTCATTAGGAGCACTTCTCTCGTGTGCATGCAAGTGTTTGAATATGGCCGGAACCAGGAAGTTGTTGTGCTGCTTGTTAATGTATTATCGATAAGATTTATAGGAAAATTACTCATTTTATTGTAGTTTTCCTCTGTACACCACCACAGTGGATTTTAAAATCAAACAATCAAGATGTGATTGAAGCACAGGCCTTCAGCTTTACTTCAAGGGGTTTAACAGCAGTGTTGCATTAACTGTTCAGGAATTAGACACATTTTTATACACAGTCCCTCATTTTCAGAGGCTCAGAATTCATTGGAAAATTGACTGTTCCCTTCATGACAAATGAGGCAAACACTGAATTATTATTAACATTAATTTTTTAACATCTACACCATCAGAACATCTGTTTTCTGCAGCAGGAAATGTTGCATTAAAGGACAGGGAAAACCCCACCTGTGAGAATGTTGATATGTTTGCTTTTCTTCATGCTCCTTTAAAGGCTTACAGACTGACTCATTCTCACACACACACACACACACACACACACACACACACACCAAATTTACCTCATCCAGAAAAGGCAACGCTGTGAGAACTCTTCTTTTGATTCCTACTGATGTAAGAAAGCCTTTCAAGAAGAGAGTAAAGGCTATTTGACATTACTGCACTTGTGATTATTTATTTTTGCATTTAAGGAAATGTTTTTAAAAAAAAAAAAAGATTTTAATACGGCAAATAAAATGAATTGAAAGGGTTTTAGTTTTTTTGGTAGATGTATGCAGTTAAACTATTAAAAACACTGCAGTTCCTAAAATGCTTTGTATATTTGTTATTGGTCATTAATGAGATACAATTATTTCTTATCCAATTACTTGATGGAATAATCGATAGAATCCTTGATTACTAAAATAACCGATAGCTGTAGCCTTAAATGTGGCTGCAGATAGAAGCAGCAGGATGAAGTGTGAAGTGTACAGGGCTACACTCTCAGCTCAGATTCAGCCAAATGCTGCAAAACTGGTCAGACAGCTCTTCACAGCGCAAATGGATAATGACCCAAAACATACGGCAAAAGCAACCCAAGAGTTTTTCAAGGCAAAGAAATTGGATAGTTTTCAGTGGCCGAGTCAGTCACCTGATCTCAGCCCAACAGAGCAGTTTTCAGTTACTGAAGACAAAACTGTAGGCAGAGAGCCCCACGAACAACAACAAACAAAATAACTGTGAAAGCCTGGCAGAGCATCTTAAGGAGGAAACAGCATTTGGTGATGTCCGTGGGTTATAGACTTTAGGGAGCCACTGACTGTAAATGATTTTCATCTGAGCATTATAATCCTCATATTTGAAAGTATGTAAGTTTGTCCAATTAATTTTTGATCCTCTGAAAATGAGGGGCTGCATAAAAATGGCTGTAATTCCTAAACAGTTAGTGCAACACTTCTGTTAAACTCCTTGAATTAAAGCTCAAAGTCTGAACTTCAATCATGCTTGATTTAAAATCCACTGTGGTGGTGCACAGAGGCAGAACTACAAAAACTGTCTTTGCCAAAAATTCATGGACCTCACTGTATTCCTTTAGGTTGGGCATTTTCTGATTATATCTATCCTTTTTTTTTAACCCTTCATTGCACAATAATGCATTTACAGCAAATAATATCAAGTTATAATAACAACAATAATAACAATGTAAAGTTAGTTTGGTTATTTAATTTAATAAACGCTTGTGAGTATTGTCTCACATTACAGATCTATCTAAATATAGCAATAAATATTGAAAATTAAACAAAAAATAATATTACCCACTCTGAGCTTGTATTATGTATTTGTCAAAAAAAGAGCGCTTTATGGTGAGCTCTCTTACAGCAGGTTGGTTAACATTAGCTAGCGGTTAGCTGGCGTGGAGCACCCACACACAGCACCTTCAGCGTGCTGCTCAACCGCCGGGCTACATAAACACAAACCGCAGCCTTCTCACTTAACTCGATTTAAAAATAGCACGCGTCATAACGAAATGATACAAAAAACATGATAACTGCGTATGACAAGCCAGAAAAATTAAATAAACCAGCTGCAATCGAAGGGCTGAGACGTGAGATGGGAAAGCGCAGTCTATCAACGAATCTCCGGCTAAGCTCCGTTACGCCTGCTCATTCGTCCGGTAAAAAAGGAAAAATAATTAGTGCGGCTCTTACCGGGCAGTTTGAGGGCACGGGACAGAGCTGCAGCCATTTCTCCTATAACGAATCCGACAGAGCCGACGCGAGGTGAGGTAGATGAGCAGTCCCGAACCAGCAATTTGGATCTGCGCCTGCCCATTTGCATCATGGGAGTTGTAGTTTATGAAGAACTCTCGTTGTTAAGTACGTCTAACTGTGTATCATTATATTGGGGACGAAAAAGGTATCAACCGTGACAAAATGCTAAATATTAAGTGTGTTTTTAAAACATATTTATATAACATAACACAGAAAGTAAACCGTCTTGCTCGTGCAGAATATTTAGACTGTAGTTAATATTTATATATTAACTAATATATAACTAATAACTCACTAATATAACGAATATAATTTATATATTAAGATGACTGCACATCATGTTGATATGTATATATTTATTTTTTTATACATTCTATCTTATTTTATATATTTATGTGTGGACTTTACAGTGTGGCACTGAAACAGGAGTGGCCTTACAATCTCATGCTAGTTCGCGATTTCGTTGTAATTTATCACTTTAATTTCTTATTTCTTCTCTACGACACAGTACGGAGCGAATAACGGCGTCTCCGACATAAGTTTAGCTTTTAATTTCACCATGACAAGGGAATCGGGGAAGGTCCTAGTCCTATAAGGCATCTCGCAAAGTAGGCGAGTCACCTCAGCAGGCAGACCTATGCCCCTTCAAAAATTCGTCTCGATAGTTATACGAGGACACGGGCGTCACCCCGCGTCGTTATTTTCCTTACTCATCAGTTTAAGGCATGCCCTATGAACCGCCGCTGACGTGCATAGACCTCGCACACAGGCGGTCTCTATTATGGTGCCAACTATGACGCCCCCGTTGTCAATTTGTTCTGGCTTCTATCGACGTTTTTTGTTTTGCTAAGTAATAGAAACTGATAAAATAAATATTCACTAAGCTTTGTAACAATTTAAACCATTTTTATGTTGTAAAATCGCTGCGCGATCTGCCGCAAAGGATCATGGGTATACAGGTATGTGTGCAGTTTGCCTTCCGTCAGGTCTGATCGATCAGAGGTTTCTAACGTTAGCAGCACCGAGCGTGTGCCACGGTCGTTGTGTGTGTTTTGTAGACTTCATCAATAGTTAATCTTAATTATTAAGCCAATAACAAACTCTCAGTGTCAATTTCCCGTAGCCGTTCTGGTTTTTGGCCCAAATCAGGCCCCGTAGTCCAGCTTCCCCAAAAAAACTCGAGTGCGCATGCGCATTTGGAAAGTGTAGAGAAAATGGCAGACGTCTCTCTTGATGAAGTTATACGACGGCGCCGTATTAACGTCAAGACTGCAGCGAAAAGGTATTTTTTTTAATGCTTTTGACACTGGTGCATGTGTGGTTATTAAGGAGGTAGAAACTTGTAGTGATGTTTTTAAGAGCATAAGGAGTACTGCGCTGCAGGGAGCTACCTGACAAGCTAACGTTAGCATATTACTAGCAGCGATCGCATCCTCATCGCTAGGCTAAGTGGTTGCCATCAAATGCAGGCCTCCACCTTTGAAGCCGTTCATAGAAAATACATTGAATAGAAAGAAAATACAAGTTAGGGACTCGACCACACTGTTTATCCGAACAGATTTGTTTGTATAAGTTAAAATCTTTACATTATACAGCCTCTTTCAGCGTTTTGTTTGTAGCTTTACTCGTCAGGCTTGGCTAACTAGCAGGCTAATATTTTCGTTGGCAACAAATCGTAGTTTTGTCCTCATTTATTGAACAAATA
>JAMQGT020002370.1:0-120097 GCA_024447675.2 Pterophyllum scalare
GATTTACCCAGTTCACCAATGCCAGCAATCCCATTCTGTGTGGCCAAAGATACATGTCCATAAACACATTGAGTAAGAAAAGCTTCAGGAAAATCATGAACATAATGGAAAACGATACATAATAACATAAGTGGGAAAAACCTGTGCTTTATGCAAAACTCACAGCTGCAAATGTCAGTCACGTCCATCACGCAGGTTCAGTGAATGGACAGAAAGACTTTATATTTTGCTTCTAGGAAATACACTCAGGCCAGATGAATAAACACCATATTTGTCAGTAAATACGTTTTAATTAAAAGGGATGTAGCAAAGTGCTTGTTTTGGGTTAGGTTTTGGTACAAATAATTGTGATCTCAATATAGATTAAAATAATAATGATAAACATTTTGGCAATAATCGTGCAGCCCTAGCACAGACCATTAATCCATCCAGCTGTGTCTAACTGATGTCAACTTCACAGGAAATACTGTAGATAAGCATGGTCAGATTTTACATATTTACAAATAAACACCAAACAAATTTAATAACTGGGTTTATCTTACCATATAAAGAATTTTAGATTTGATTTTACATGCATGAAGAAATGTCGTAGTGTTATACTTTCAGTTTTCTAAACTGTGAGGACAGTTTATTGCTCATTTTACACACCCATAACGCAAACAAAACAATAGAATTACAATGAGACAGACCCAGATGCCATACATCATGAGAAACTAAATAGCAATATGCTAATTCTAACCAAGGGAACAGGACATAACAACGTATTGCTGACGTGTTTTTTTTTTTTTTTTTTTTTTGATGACGTTTTCGTTGTGGAAGTTGCTATGAGCACAGTTCTTGGGGTCAAGACAACATTGTCTTTGTTTACAGGTTTTCACCCATATCTCTTAAGTCTTGTTTATCCACAAATAGGATGAGAGTCAAATGCCCCCCCCCCAACTGCTATCTAGTCAGCTGATGGTTCCATTTTGTACAAAGGCTCTCCATTGATCTGTTTTGCACTGAATAGTTTATTGTTTAAATTTGATTGACACTGTGTAGGCTCTCATGGGTTTTATATAGTGGTTGCATTAACTTGGTTTACTAAATGTTTCCATGAGTCAAAAATTTGATGAACAGAGTTTATGTAGCTAATATTTATTCTGAATAAACAATGCGTGACTGTGTAATTAGACATATTTGGTCCTCTGTTAGAATAATACTACAAGTGATGTGAATCTCATTATAAGAGGTAGGCTGGTTGGAGGCTAGATGTTTTCAGTGTGTACCTGTGACTATGAGCAAGGATAACTGAGTATGCAAGGACAAATTTGTGCATGTGTGTGGATGTGCATGTAAGACCGTGCACAGATATGAGACGGGGAGTCTGCCTTGTATGCTTTTGTACTTTAAATCATGTGGGTGCAACATGCGGCATCAAATCTGGCACTTGTTTTAGCCAGTGAGGGGCCTGCATGGGTGCCTGCATCACAGTCCCATCAGCCTGTAGAGGCACAGTGGAGGCGGGGCTTAGGGAGACATTTAGTTTGACATTGTAAATAAGCAGAGACCAGTTGTCAGAGAGCAGCCCATAGAAGCTTTCTCATCCGTCCAGCAGCAGGAGAGGCAGAGACCGCTTGAGGACAAACAATGCCAAGGCAAGCCACAACCAGCACACACTCATGCGCTTGCTGCAGAGCTTTTCACAACTTTAGCAGCTCTTTTTCACCTATTCTCATGTCTACTCTCGCTTCCTCTTTTCTTTCCCTGACCCCTATCCTGCAGCTCAAGGTAACTTAGAGCAGGAAGTTGGCTGTCGGTAAAAGGGGGTTGGGCAGAGGAAAGAGGAGGAGCAAGGGATTTGTCAGAGCTGATTGGTGTGTGTGGCGTCCAATAGTGTGTGAGGACAGACTCATCTCATTGGTTTCAAGTGTCAGAGTGAGGTGGGAGCTGGCTGTGAGGTGGGGTTTGAGTATCATGTAGCATGCTAGATTGATTACTCCTGAACGTTAAAGGGGAAGGAGGCTAGAGATTTTTGTCTGAGAGTCGGGAGTGCCGCTGTACTGTTTGCCTGCTGTTGCGCTGTTGCCTGCCGCTGTGCTGGTCTTTCTATTCCTTCTCACCTTCTTCTCTGCACCAGGCCAGGGGTCACCTCAAAGACAAACACATGGGTCGCTGGCTAGAGAGGAGGAGAAGGGTTAGGGAGCAGAAAAGGAGGCGAAAGAGAGAAGGTCAGTGAGTTGAGGGGACTTAGGCTGAAGAGAAACAGCAGAGAAGGGGCTGTATGTCTAGGTTGGAGGAGGACATTGGGGGGCTGTTGAAGGAGACGGGGCAATGTGTAAAGGGAGAGTGGGAGAGAGAGAAAGGGGGAGGGGTGGAAGAAGGGGGGCTTACTCTTCGCTGTGTCCAGGCTTAAAGCCTTTTTAAAGCCAGCCGGTGAAGGCAGAGTGCCTTTTGTCTGTTGATACGATCAGGGGGACTGAAGCAAGTGAAGGAGCATGAGAGTTTTTCTGTCAACCTCTGTGCTGCTGCTTTCAAGGAGACTTGGACAGGGCTATCTGTTTCCTTTTATTCTGCTGTGCTTCAGGCCGTTCACCATGAAGGGCACAGGGGTAAGTCTGACAGCTGAACACATACACAGAGAGAATACCTCTTAAGTTTATTTATTTTATTTATTTTTAAATAAATTGCTCACCTCTGTTCACTTTCGGAGGTGTTCACTCTGCAGCGATGAGATGGTGTCTGTCCTTTACAGCCATCCTCAGTTCCCCCTCCCTCACCTGTCCTGTAGTACTCACCTTGGGAGATTGCTGTTGTGCATTTTGTGTTTCTCTGTGTATGTCTGCCATCCATGTCCTTCATGTGTCACTTCAGTGCCGTATTGATGATTTTACAGAATGGTGTACAGTTTAAAAAAAAAAAAAGTCTGTTATGTTTTGCATTATGTTTTCATTGTTAGATTTTGCTTTAGATTATTACACCGTCTTTAGGTGTCACTTGTTTTGACTTTGGACCAGTGTGCATGCAAACACGCACTTGCGCACACTCAGTGCCCCTTTATCGACTGCATAGAAGTGCGTGGCAGACAGATACTGACTTTGTGCTTAAATGCACTCTGTTGTTTCAGTGGTGTCCTTGGGCCCTGTGGCCACAGAGTCTTGGGGTGCTGGTCGAGACCCCACTTTTTCTCCTTATGTCCTAAATAACATTTTAGGGGCAGATGGTGGCGCAGGGCTGAGCGGCAAAGAAGACATTCATGTTGAAAAGAGATTTATTGTATCTGGGGAGAGGAGATATCTCAGAGTTGTTGTCACTGTTGGCGTCAGTGGTCCCCAGGGGTGGAGGTGCAGCTGGTTGCAGTGACCTCAGGACCCTCTAGGCCCCCACCCTGACGGTGCCAGACGCCCAGATGGGACAGACTGTCAGCCTGTCAGCTTCAGGGGCAGAGGAGGCTAATAGTTTGATCTGATCTCTTCTGATGGAATCTGTGTAGGGTGCCTCTTCTCTCACTTTGCCTCTGACTCCATTCCTCTCTCCTCCTTTTCTCCCTAATTGAAAGTTTCCATTGGTGCCTTTGACAAAACAAAGTCCCGCTGGGGAAAGAGAGTGAGTGAGAGAGATTGAGAGAGGGAGACTAAAAATAACTCTTAAGTTGAAGCCCTTGCTGCCAAATCCCAGGGTTGGCTGCTGTCTGCATGAGATTTGAATATCATATGTACCCTATGCTGAACCATAGGCACACCAGGGGAGGTAAAAGTAAACTAAATATGCAAACCTCTTGCACATAGCTTGGCCTTTCAGCTCATCACTAAGGTGACCACTTGCACTGTACGTTTACTCTTTTGCTCTCGCCCCCACTGTGTTTTTACATGTGTACACTTTTACTAAAGACAGTGTGTGGGCAAGCAAGGGGGAGTCAGCTGTATCCCAGCTTGTAATATGCAGGTGCCTTTAGCCCTGCCTCCTTTGACGCCAGAGACTGGGCCTAGCATTGGATGAAGGTCACAGGAATGTGAGATTGACTCCTGCAGTCTCTCTGTCAGCACAGAGAGGGAAACATGTAGAGGGAAGGAGAGCCCCAAGAAGAAGTGAAATTAAAAGCAGGATACAGAACACAGCTAGTATGTACATTATGTGGTGTTTTCATTAAGCTTCTTAGAAAGTACACAGCCTGAACCACTGGGGTCACTTAAGTGGTGCAGTGAAAGTTGGAAAAACCTGTTCTTTTCTATCCTCCCCCTCTCCCTCCCCTTCTCTCTTTCATCTCCCTCTCCCTCCCTCCTCCCTCTCTGGTTTCTCTCCTCTGTTGAATGACCTTGGGAGATCAGTGACTAGCACTTCCTGGAGTTGGCTTGAAGCAGAACCAAGGGCAAAGTTTGCAGGGCCATTTGGTCTGCTAGATCTGTCCAGCCATGCCAAAAGGATGTTGCACTCTAGGTCAAAGTGAACATGTGTGTGCCATTAAAATTCAGGCTGTTCATTTTTAATTGTATGAACATCTATGAAACTACTGCATGTATTTGAGTAGTTAATCTGTAATTTCTGGCTGGGAACTTTTTGTTTTTTGTTTTTCCTGAGTAGATCATTTACCCTGTATGCTGTATCCATGCCAGTTTATTTCTGCTTGGTATTTGTGATGAGGTCTAGCAAGGTTAGTGCTTTAATATTTCAGAATTTGCACATACACTCATTGGATTTATGACCGCAGTTTAACATCAGTGTTTGCCAGTGTGACGTTTGTTATTTAGGCAGTATTTGTTCCATCAGACTGAGTGCAGTAAATCAGGATAAAGCTGTCTTATTAAACAGCCATTATTAAACATTAGATAGATTCTTTGATGCCCAAATGATACAGCCTGGTTTATGTGAATGTAGTATTAGTTTTTCTGCTTAGGAAGCTAGTTTAAATTAAACAGACTTCAACCTTTGGTGACCTTCCTCCTAGAAATGCCCACTCTGGAACATTGACAGTTTTGTGACAAACCAGCATGTGGAAAATTAACCTCTTGCCAAAGACCTCTCAGTAGACCAGTGACTATCCAAAAGTTGGAATTACATCATAGAAAAAAGTCATACCTGCTTTGGTGGTAACTAGTCCATGTGGGTATGTGATTTACTCTTTGTACAGGGTGACGTTTGAAAGTGAGAAGAGAAAAAGTGGAAGGTTACTCTGAGGTCATAATATCCAAGGGAGCAGAAAGAAATCCATTTCTGGTGTCAGTACAATTGTCCTTATATGTGCAATGATACGATAACCCTGGGGACTGAAAGGGACTTGTAAAATAAATAGTTGCTGTCACTCTTTGAAATTAACTCAGCTGCTGTAGTATGCAGTCATACACTGCACTGGAAAAATGGTGATGCAAATAGACCTCTTTTACAGTTTATATTCATGTTGGTTTCAAATGGTTAACGAGGTTTGTGAAATAAAAAAAATGGCTATACTAATGGTCTCACCAAACTATGAGATAAAGTTTCTCTAACCAATATGCCTAAATTCATACTCACTGCAAATCTTCCTCATAAACTTGGTTCAGTATATGATTCATTTTGTTTTTTTTAAACTTTTTTTTTTACATTTTGTTGTTTTACTTATTTTCTAACTTTACATTTGCTTAAAAGTGGAGTGTTGTTCCTGCTTCAGGGAGCAATCTGGGATGAGCTGCCTGCTTTTTCATAAACCATGACGTTGATAACGATGCTGAAACACGTCAGTGAAAAGTTCACTCTGCAGCTTTGAGTAGGGGTTCAGGTCATCCCACACTGCCTTGACTTGTTCACTTTCAAATATGCGCAGCGGAATTGGGTCTCAGTTTACACCAATTGTCAGGTCATTAAGAGAGCAATTAAATGCAGAACATTCCACTTTAACCAGAGATCAGTTAATTAATTCCAACTCTGTTATCTCACATAATGTCACTGTGCAGAATTTTGTGCTACAAATATTGCTTGTGCTTCTTTTTTTCTTTCATTTATCTTTAAAAAGAATTGGATCAACCAAGTGATACCATTTCATTGATTCCAGTTTTCTGCATTTCTGCCTTCACCCCGTCCAGGGTCCTGTCAGGTTTATTTGGACAGGAATTGAAAGCTCATGTAAAGCAGTGTGATGTCAGAGTTTGAGCGAAGTCACCAGCGCTGCTGTGAATGGCCACTTAATGTGATGTGCCAGAATGGGAGACGGGGAGGGATGTGAATGAGGGGGAGGCATGAGACTGAGATGCAGGACCCGGCTTGCAAAACAGCTTTAGCGCTGATTCAGCTGCTGGAAGCAGAGTAGCATTGACTTTCTCAAAGAGATCAGGTGAAAGTAAAGAAAGACAGAAAATGCAAGAAAGCATACCCATGAGTGATAAAGGAAGAAGAGAAGTTCTGGAAAATAGATGGGAAGAGAGCTGTAGAGCCACTGAAGGAGGAAGAGCAAGTTGCTGTGTTGAACAAAGTCGACAAGATGCAGACATTTGTCCTCAAAGATGCACACGTAGAGAAGAGCTGAAGGAAACCCAACACCGGTGATTCTCTGTCTTGATGACCCGATGAAGGACAACAGAGCTGCAGGGAAGAGGAGAAGAGAAGAAGCACAGCAGAGAACAACACCATGTACCCTAATATAGCAGCAGCAGCAGATTAGAACAACACAGCAGGAACGAGCTTGTCAAGTTCACTGCATGGTTCAACAGAATAATACAGCATTTTTAAGAATAGCAAGTCCCCTTCAAAGCAAACAGAATCACAACATTTACAGAGACTTTAATGACTCATAATTCTCATCATAAGTAATAAGAAGTGAACTGGACTAGCAAGAAAATTCTTTAGTACAAGTTTCCATTTAAGTGGTACTTTAAAGCTTAAACTGAAATGTGGAGGTAAATGGTTCTTATTCCTGCAGATAAAATAAGCCGTCTTGACTTTAGCATCAATCTCCAGACCTTTTACGTCTCTTGTAGTGTTGACATTTATTAGCTTTTGAGGAGATTCAACATTTTCTTTGTGCAGAGTATAACCCTACTCACTGTGTTTATTTGACAAGAGTAGACCCAGACCATAGAAGGTGTTGCACGAAGTCAGCAGAATAGGCTCCCACGCAAACTTTCCATTGATGCAAAGCCTTGGGCAATTTGGTTATATTGGTATACGCTCAGAGTAGAATATGCTACCTAGCTGGAGGAGCAAGGCTCAAGGGCATGTTGATACTTAGCCTCCTCTTCTCTCTCACTTCTGTTGTTCTATTGCCGTTTTCCTATCTCACACTTTAGCTTGCCTCTCGTCACATATGGTTTCACATTTCTTCTCTCACATTGACTTTGCCTCCACCTCCCCTCCTCTTCTGCCACTGTGGTTAGTGCATCGTTGCATATATTTACATTGAAGGTCACAGGGTCAGAAAGAGGGGGTTGGGGTTTATGTGTGGTTTAGTGTCAGCTCTTTCTCCTCTAACGAGTTTAAAAAAAAAAAAAGTTTATGAGAAGCAAGGTGCGTAAGAGAGCAGAAGGAGGAACTAGGGAGGCCTACATATGTTATAGTTACATTTTTATCAGTTTACTCACTAATGAGCTTCTGTAATCTTAAGCCCAATTATTTGTTTCTTTTCATTCTGTTTAGGCAGTTAGAACCACATAATCTGGCAGACACTACACATACTGATACAGAAGCTTGTCTTGTACACAATTATCACAAGATGATGTGCTGATGTGGATGGTGTTCATTTTGTTTATTATGTTTCTGTGGTTATGATGTTGCAAAGTACTCAAAAGCAGCAAAAGAACTGGCAGAGGTCAGTTCACCCATCTTTTGAAGAAGGAAGAAAAAAAACTACAATTCCCGTCGGTCATTCCTGTCCTGTGGGTTGCTGGGATACTTTTGGAGACTGCAGGTTTTCAATCAACCTTGAAATGCAACTGGACACTGGAGCGTCACACAGGGAAGGGGAGACACTGTCAAGGTCAATCACTAGCCTGGCATGCCATAGCTACAAGCGGCCTGATTGATTTATATAAAGCCCCTCACCCCCCGGCCCGGCATTCTGTCTTATCGATTTAGGCTACTGTCTGTCGAAAACTGAACAGCAGAACAGGATGCAGCAATGCTTCTTCTATACTATTCTACTTATGCAACTTGCAAGAGAAGCGATCTTTCCTGTCAAAAATCAATCAGGTAACAGGCCTGCATCCAGAATCAGTCATTTATCAGTGTAAAATATTTATAACTGCACTTAAGTGGTGCGGATAAAGGAGCTGATGTGGCCCCAAAGTCAAACAATCCCTTAAAGCAAAGCTGTGACAGAACCTAGAGGGAGAGACAGTGGATGGCATGTTTGAAAGGCTGTGTTTTGTATTGTATTGGTCTGTCAGCTGAACCAGGCGTGGAGGCATTCATCCTTGCCGGCCCAGGGTGAGAAAAGGAAAAGATAAAGAGAAGACACCCCCAACGCTCTTTCCTTGTAGTGTCATGTCTCCTTTTCTCCCACTCTGTGTCTCCCTTTTTCTGTCTTGTTTGACCCACATAGCTGTTTTGCACAGCAGTGTGGCCATGGCCCTGGCTGTCTCTTACTTCCCCCTGTTAAAGCCTTTGGCACTTTGTCTTAGCGCTGGATTAATGCTGAACTGGACAAGGCACTAGCCCTCCCTCAGCAACACACACAAACACATCCCGTCTCCCTCGAGTAGCTTTACACACTCATCTCTTGTTCTGTCCCTTCAAGTTTCTCTTTCTTCTCCCTCCTGCTCAATCTTTTCGCAGAGGTAGGGAGAAAGGGAGAGAGTGAAGCAGTGTGATCAAGGCACTCCAAGCTCTACATGCTCAGACAGGCAGGCCAATATTCTTCCAGCAGATTCCAGGCATGCCATAGTAACCTGCTAGATCCTCTTTCAACCATCAGACCCTGTGTAGAAGCTCTAGCTTCTAGGGTGTTAGCAGTAGTGTATTTCAATTTATTGGGATGGTTTGTGGTATGTATCTATGCATGTCTTCACAATTTGTCAGCTTGCCATTAGATTGTTTCTTTATGACACAAACATACCTGTGTCTCCTGCATCTGTTGCTCTAAAGTTGTTCTTGTGCGGGCTCATCAAAAGCAGTTGACTTCCACATGATATGCTTGTGTTTGTAAAGGAGCTGCAGCTATGTGCCAAAGGTGAGAGACCCATTCATAATCATGGAGTGTGCAGCCAGTCTGTTGGTGGGTTCTTAGGCTTGTCAACATCCCACAGGGACAATAATAGAAGCCTGTCAGGGCTCTATTTTCGATTTTGGTGTATTATAATTATAGGCTTTGATAGGATATGTGGTTCTGACACACAGGAAGAGCTCTGTGCAGTGTGGGCCTGTTTTGCAGTGATGTTTGCATCCTTGAGCTGTCTCTGCATCACTTGTATTTTTTTGTAATGATCAATTGTTTTCTTGTACCCTTGTCATCTTCTTTCATTTCTTCCTTTGAGCAGATTAGAAGATGTCTGCAGATGCTTTTGGAGCCGCGGGCAGCGATGCCCAGCAAACACTGCAGTCCTTCTGGCCTCGTGTCATGGAGGAGATCAGAAACTTGACTGTGGTATGTAACACTCTTGTATACAGACAAATAATACAGGAAAAAAAAAATCACCTCTTGAGTTTTATTCCGTGCTTAATTGAATATCCTCTGTTGTTTTCAGAAGGATTTCCGTGTGCAGGAGTTGCCTCTAGCTCGAATCAAGAAAATCATGAAGTTGGATGAGGATGTGAAGGTGAGAGGAGAACCTGAATAATGAAAGTGAGAAACTGTGGGTAGTAAAAAGAACTACTTACCTTTTAGTACTATTTCTGTCATGAAGAATGCAACATACTTGCAATTTTAAATCAGACATGGTATAAAAATATGGGGGAGCTGTAGCTTAATCCTGGAAAAGTTATTGCCTTGTTGGAAATCGTTCATTAAGTTGAAGCTTAGCTCTTATCAAGTTCTTGGTCTTGGCCTTTTGTGTTCAGAACACTTAATAAATAGGGTCAACGATGCAATTATTCTGTTATATTTAACGATAAATTTTCAATTATAAACTTGTATCAGCTCTTTGCATTTAGCAGTGTCTGCTGATAGAAGCTTCAAAATGGGTTTACATTAAAACATTAGCAGTGTGTGAAGGAATTAGTAATTGGGCATCATTAGGCATAATTTTGTGAAATTGCAAGACCTACTGTGTAGCAAGTAGCTAGTTAATATGACTTATGTAATAAAAAAAAAGTGCTATTTGCAGACATTTGTAGTAGTTTAGTTGTCGCTGCTTTTTGGTTTTAAGATTTGCTTTTGTGGACTTTTTAAAATATAACCCACTTTGCTGTGAATAGCACTTCATGTTAATGGCTAAAAGTAACTAATTACATTGTAGTTATAAATAAAATCACTGATTTAGGCATATCTTAATATCACTACTACACTTGAGGACCTTCTCAGGTTATACGTGGCTGTTTTGATGTGTCAGAAGGAACCTTTCCATCTACAACTAGGCAATTATGACTCATGGACAAGTGATTTTTTTCCTTCCATTACACCTGATTGCTAGCCAGGATTGTTCATAGCCTCTGTAATGTGTGTGTTTGTATATGTGTGGCTTGAGTATGTTGTGTCAAGAATGCTATCCCCTTAGTTAAGCAGCAGCTTGTAGTGGTAAAATGATCAGGAGATCACTAAACATATCTGAAGAAAAGACCCTTCTGTCGGTGCTGACACAGCAGCTTATAATACATGTGTGCCAGCACGTGTGAGTTGTATGGCGTCAGTACAACTGTTCAGCCCCTAAAGTCAGTTCTCTTTACAACTGTAATGTAATTAAACTCTTTACAATGTTTTGAACAACGATGGTGCTCTCTTGCTACACCCCTGCACAAGTGCAAAAGCTAAATGGCCTTTTTTTTTTTTTTTTTTAAATACTGATGGCAAATGCATCTATTGCTTTTTTTGCTGCAGCAGCAGCAGCTGTGACTTTGATGTGGCCGGCTGTGACTCAGATCCTGAGCGATTCATGTTATTGCTGATGTATGATTGATGGACTGTGGGTGTATTTAACCAGGTGTAACACTATCTCTACTGTACAGATGATCAGTGCAGAGGCTCCGGTCCTATTTGCCAAAGCAGCTCAGATCTTCATCACAGAGCTTACCCTTAGAGCGTGGATCCACACTGAGGACAACAAGAGACGCACACTACAGGTTAAACACATTTCTTCCTTAGTTTTTTTAATTATTATTTTGTTTATTATTTTTAAACTCCTCCATATGACATTGTTTGAGTTTTTTTTTTAAAATCCTTAGCAAATCCTACTTGTTAATTTTTGACCTCCCCCAGTACACAGACGCACAGCCTCAGTCTTCTTACTCTCTCTGCTCTGCATAAATTGTAATAGTTACTCGACCTTTCTTTCTTTCTCTCAGCTTCAACTCTTTTCCCACACTCTCGCATCAATTGGCTATCTTTTCGGTTTCTTGCTTCTTATTCACTAAGTGCCTGTGCCAATGTGCATGTACAAGCAGAGGCCCCATACCAGCATCCCCTTGAGGACTGTCTCACTGTTAAGTTCGTTCTCCCTCCATTGACTTTAAAAGCAAAGCCAGGCGGGCGCCGGTGACCCACTTTTCCCCCCTGGTGCCATTTTACCTCATCTGCTATATCAGACTTGAATAAAGGTGGGCTTTGGAAAGATGCAGATGAAAAAGGAATCAGAAAACATGAAAGCACTGATGGAAGCAGTTGAGAAAAGTCAGTCTGGAGTATGTCTCACCTGGATGTCAAGAAGGAAAAACTGTGGAGCAGAACATGAAAGCCCTTAAGTCCACTTTATCCAGTCACATACCTCTGAGAGATTAGCAGTCCATGGATATGTGTGTGCCAATGCAGGTAGAAAGAGTTTAGAGAAAATCTGTCGTATTGCAGTTGGTCTTACATTGAAGGCCTGCTTTGGAAGTATAATCATTTTGCTTTTAATATAGCTCTGTCCCAAGTGGTAGTCCTATTTTTTTTTTTTTTTTGGGTGGGGTGGTGGTGGTGGTGGGGTAAAACTGTTTTTTAGAGCTCTGCAGTATACACTTAAAATAGAAACTTCATCTACTATGCATGTATATCCGTTAATTGCCTTGTACACTACAGATGATGCATTAGGTACATGTGATATTTTGCTTCATGAATGCATGATATATATTTTTTCTTTGATTTGCCTAAGTGAGGGAAAGTGGTGCCCTCCATTTACACTCGCATACACATATAGAGCCTGAGTCCTTTTGTGAAGAGGGCACGCCAATTGGGGTCACCATAGCAACGCTCATCAATAGAACAAGTGTAGATGTGACCTGATGTTACCAGATATTAATCAAGGTACTAAATATAGCCTCTAGTGCAGAGGAGGGCCACAATGGGGAGGGGGGGGGTCCTGACAGCCAATATCCTGTGGAAAATTCCACAGAGACAGCACACTAGTGTGGATATAGGAAGGGGTATAGAAGCAGAGTATGTGCTCATGAGGGCAGGAAAATGTCATTCCTGTTCATTTACTTACACACACACACACACTCTCTCTCTCTCTCTCTCTCTCTCTCTCTCTCTCTCTCTCTCTCTCTCTCTCTCTCTCTCTCTCTCTCTCTCTCTCTCTCTCTCTCTCTCTCTCTCTCTCTCTCTCTCTCTCTCTCTCTCTCTCTCTCTCTCTCTCTCTCTACTTGAACAATACAATCGTTCATGTTTAATCTGCAAGTTATTTTAAATTAATCTCATGTATCATTTGGCTGTCAAAAGTAGGGCTGCAACGATTCATCGATGTAATCGATGACGTCGACTACAAAAATTAGTCAACGTGGAATTTCAGCGTCGAAGCATTGTATTTTAAAATCCATCCATCTATTTTGTTCCGCTTATCATGCGATTTTGTAACTGCAATACACTACAGGAAGATATGGGGGCAGTATTGCCTCCATTGTCTGCAAATAATACCAACGAAGAAGAAAGTAAGGCGAACTACATGAGAAGGGTGGAGAAAATGAAAGAAAATGGAGACAGACTGTCAAAGGTGTGGGTGCATTTGACAGAAAACAAAAATAAAGTGTATAAGAAAAATAATGTTTCTGTTGGTTTACCTGTTGGAAACAAGCGCTCACGGATGATGTTTGCTAAGTGGCACCATTTCAGTTATGTTAGCTAACGAGTGAAGGACAATAGGAGCAGCTACATTGTCTATTTTTTCCCCCTTGCATTAATATCAGCGTTCATTCTAAATAGTAAACCTCTTCATGAACTGAACCATCTGTAAAATTTTCAGGTGTTTTGCACGGAAAAATCTTTTTAATTTAATTTGAAGCCTGATTTGAACTTTGGGACATAGGCCATTTTTATTTATTTGCACATTATATTTTCACTTAAAAATAAAAATTGCATTCACTTTAATATGTATTATTTGATATTTATTGTGATGGTCACATTAATGTTAAAAATACATTTGATTAGATTCAATTAGTATTTTTGTGGGTCATTATTTTAATTGTGAAAAGAGACAAGGTGATGTTAACAGGTGGGCAGGCTTGAACAGGTGAGGTAAGATTGAAATAATAGTTGACTAATCAATAAAATAACTGACAGATTATTCGAATACCAAAATAATCTTTAGTTGCAGCCCTAGTCATAAGTATGAATTTGTCAAAGACCAAGGTGATCTGTTCTCTTCTTCACCCTGCAAAGCATGTCCAAAAATATCCAGTTAACGGTGAAGTCAGAAGACCAACAAACCGTTGCACTGTAGGAGTTGTAACGAGTACATTTTTGGCATTTTGCTTGAAAAGTGTTTTAGCTGATTAATCAATTGTTTAATGAGTCCCAAATTCATTTTCTAATGACTAATCAAGAAGCAGATTAAAGGTTTCTGGAGCAACGTCACCTAGTTCCAAGGTGCTTGGAGGACAGGAAGAAGTCTGAGGTCAAAACTGCACCAACGCTTGTAGTACAAAGAAGTTTATTGCTAGGCCAGCATGTTTGGCTTGTCTGCTCTAGACATTGATTTGCATATAGATGTATATGATTGGTTGTTTCTGTTTCCTTGTTTATGCCTATTATATGATGACCCTGATGAAGATGTGTTGGTCTAGCAATACAGTTTTTCTCTATACTGCATGTGTTGCTGGTGTTTGGAACTAACTGATTCAGCTCTCAATTTATTCTTTAAACTCGATTATTAAAGCAAACAGCTGTCTCAGTACTACTAGGAACTGTGTTCAGATCTCTCTTGTGTGGCTGTTTTGTGTGTGATGACCTCAGACCTTGAGGCATGTTTATAAATAGGTGGCTGCGTATATAGAATTTACATAATTAAGCTCTGACCTCTTTGCTTGACTTTCTCTGTATTTTATATTCACAGAGGAATGACATTGCCATGGCAATAACAAAGTTCGACCAGTTTGACTTCCTGATTGACATCGTGCCCCGGGACGACCTGAAGCCGCCTAAACGACAGGTAGGAGAGCGCTCTCATTATAGTATTTATTACCTACACTGTGACAGGAAAACAGCTGGTATCTCATTAAAGTTACTGCAGGATAAAGAGCTAATGATTTGGGTATTCATCTCAGGTACTTTTCCATTGTTGGCAACCTGGAGGTGGTGTAAACATCCTTGACTGGAAGCTGGGGTTTTGACAGTGAGGGCTTTCAGTCGGATGTTTGCAGCATCTTATTGCCTCAGACAGCCAACAGTAACTTCAGTGATTAAACTAGATTGTAGAAATTAGCACCCTATAGTTACTACTAGTATAAAATGTTAAAAACATGGTTCCAGCCAGGATGCAACTCGGCAAAGAGAGCGAAAGAAAACTGTATATAATGTTGAGGCAGGCGATTTATGGACTGTATAAAAAATTATATTTTTTATAATGTACTAAATTTAATGTTAAAAAAGTTGGACAGCTGGACAAGTGAGATATTTAAATTTGTTGTCACATAGACTGTCTCCAGGCATGTAAACATCCTACACTCTCAGCTGTGTTGTCATGGAGCTGGGAGAGGGGTGTTTACGCTTCTGGTGATGGAGAAACCTCATCAAGATGAAGCCTGCTCATTAGTCAGTTACAAAACAAAATGATGGGTCACCATTTATTGACAGTTTATTGGGTTTTAATTGTAAGACATGGATTTTAGCTCAGCATTTAAGCTGCTGAACCGTCCTGAGTTGTCTGACAACTCCGATGTTACATTTCTGTGGCTGACCCAAAGGAGAGGACAGATGGGGAAAATGCATGTGTGTGGATAAAGCAATGACTATCACATTATTAGTTTCATTAGACCTATAAATTACCTGTCAGCAGCACAGATTGCAATTTTAAGGCTGATCAGCACCAACACATCACCAGGTTCATCCCAGAATGCCTCTGGACCTGCGTTGTATGTTATTGATCAGTATGGATGGATCTTATATCCAGATTACGTTACTCTTCCCCAGTCACATCACATCAGTTATTTATCAGACTTGCTCTCCTCTACCGTTACCCCCTCAAAAATAATTCATGGAAATGCAATGGACTGATAGGCCTCCAATGTGTGCATGTTTGCACGTACGTTTGTCACTTCCTCAGGAGGAGATGCGTCAGTCAGTTGCTCCAGCAGAGCCAGTGCAGTACTACTTCACCTTGGCCCAGCAGCCTGGAGCCGTGCAGGTGCAGGGCACACAACAGGGCCAGCAACCTGCTGCACAGACAGCGGCAACCATACAGCCTGGACAGATCATCATCGCACAGCCACAGCAAGGGCAGGTACGATTAACACTGTGTTTTGTAGTGCGTGTTACAAAGGACACAGTCAAAATTAAACCACCTGCAAAAACAGCAAGAAAATCCCAGTTAGTCATGTATGGTACTTTGGAGGAAAAAAATGTATTTGTTTGTGTATCTGAGTAACACCTGAAAGATTACCTCTCCCTAGAAGTCATGGGAATACCATGTTTCTTGGACTGACTCAATGGATTTATTGGTGTTATTCATAGCTGACATGTAGGAGCTCACCACTCTCCTATAAGCAGGAATAACAGCCAGCAAATTCATCTGTATATGCACACATGCAAACCTTGCACAGGGAGCAGAACATTCTCTGAGCTCTTATTTACTCAAGTCTAAATAAATCTTATTATGGAAGCAAAAGGGTAATTTTACTTTAGAATAAAATGCCTTTGTCTGTCATTATATGGGGTATATAATGAGATTAATATTGACTCCAAAACAATTGCGTCTCATAGTTGCACAGTGGTCCTATAGTGAGTAGGGTATGTGCTGCCTTCTAAGTTTGGGGGGAAAAAAAGGAGAAAGTTGTCCTCAACTTCAGAAGTGCTTATTGTTTGAGCTAAAATACAGGAGAAACTGTGAATCACTAACTTCTTAATGGAACAAAGTCCTCAGTACACACAACTACATAATTTTAGGATGCAGGTTTTCCTCCTGAGGGTAAAATTCATTTTCACCACCCACTGAGATAACTAGCACGCGTATGTAGGGACACTATTCAGTTTATCTCTCTAATTATTTAATTCCTGCTACCTTTTTTTGCTGAGCACTCCTCCTCTCCGGTTAGGTCTCTGCATGTCATGTAGCCTTGCTGCTGGGCTGGTGTGACGCTTCATGCTGCTTCAGCACACTGCCTGTAGCTGAGCTGTCATACTTGTTTAGACCTGGTGTGATTCACACTCCTGCTCCTGCTGCAGTCTCCAGTCACACTTTGACACTAACCTTATGTAGACTCAATCACTGGCTGTTTACAAGGTGGCACTTTTAAAAAGGTGGGATTTGAACTCTGTTTTAAAATAAAATCCCAAAGAATCAATTTGTTTTTTCGAGTTGGACAAATCAGTGAAATTTTGAAGCTTCACTTCATTTCTCTGAGTCTTTTTTTTTTCTCTGATTGTTTATCCGCTTAGTAATGTCAAAACTAAAGGTTATGTCGTTGTCTGCTCAAATTACATAATTCCCATGTGAAAGACAGAGCTGATTTGATTGCCTCTACTCATCAGGCACATGTCATGTTTGGTACAACAGATTTGGACTGCATTAAGGTGTTAAACAGAAGTCCTGCAGGATGAAGAAGTATTAAAAATTCCAAGTCAGTGCAGAGAGTAAAATGAGGCGAGATCTCATTTCATATCCTTTATTTGTGTGTCTGTGTGTGGAGCTTTCAGTGTCACTAACTGTCACTGTTGTACCGATTCTGTCACTTTTCTCTCAGGTCAACAACTCTCTTAAATATTTCAAATCTACAGTTGGCCTTTGTTGAGCTGTAAATGTAACTGTGATGTATGTTTAATTTTTTAAACCTGTTCAGTTGCCACTGTTTTTTTCCCCATCATTTTGCATTGTCTTTATCATCCCCCTCTTGTTTTACTTGCATATTTCATAAACATGCTCGTAAATGTCATCAGCTGCCTATATCATCGTTTGCTGCTCTTACATTTCAAGCTTTCTCTGCATACACGCTGATTATGCTTAGATTTTTGCGTTGAGTTAGTGCAGTCGCTGCTTTTCTCACTATGTCTTTCTCTCATTTTTCCATTTCTTTTCTGTCGGCCATCAGATGTTGCAAGGTGCCACCATGCAGCAGTTACAGCAGGTGCAGGTGCAATCACAGGGCACGCCCATCACGGTAAACACACATACTTTCATATGTTTACTAACCACACCCAGAGAGAGAGAGGCCACCGCTTTGTGCCACAGCCTCACAGGTGATGGCTGCCCGCAAACTCTGTCCTGCTCAGGTGACTGAGGTCTTTAGGGGTAATTGTCACATGATCCTAGAAAAAGCCATCTGATCTCACGCTGCAGACAGAATAGAAAGAGTGGGCGTAAAACCTGCATTGTCACCTTATGTCCCTGAGACCTAATGTGCCTGCTTAATAACCTACTGGCAGACTTAAAATTTAAGGATAAGTAGGCTTCCAACTCCTGGTTTAAGATTGAACTCTGCAAAAGATAATGAGTTCCTGCTTCCTTGCTTAACTACATGCTTCTGCTAGTTAAACAACCGGTGTGTCTATGTAATGTTTATCTTTGTTTTCCCTCTCTTTTCTGCTCTTCTCTGCATTAGAGTGCGCCTGTCGCCATGCAGGTGGGTGAGGGCCAGCAGGTGCAGATTGTCCAGGCTGCCACAGCCCAGGGTCAAGCTCAGACAGCTCAAGCCCAAGGCCAGACCATGCAGGTCATGCAACAGATCATCACCAACACTGGCGAGATCCAGCAAATCCCAGTAAGAAATGGCAGGATGCTGGAAAGGGAAAATGTCAGGAATCAGGGGTGGGAGAAGGTGGCCCTGGTGTTTTGTAAAAGAGATGTTGTTATGCATTCCCTGCATGAGGTTGGATTTGACATTGTGGTCAAAGACTAATGTGAATTTTCCATCCCACAGTGTTTGATGGGAGCTGTTAAGTTTTAGAAGGTTAACTATTCACCAGAAGAATGTCAAGGTTTCTTATTCCTGTTGTCCAGAGCTGGAAAATGGCTGTGACCTCTGTGCTCAAATGACCTTTTCTCTAAACCAAGCTTTGTCTCCCTCTTGTGTTGGTCGGCTGTAGGTACAACTAAATACGGGCCAACTGCAATACATCCGTCTAGCCCAGCCTGTCTCTGGAGCACAAGTGGTCCAGGGACAGATTCAGACTCTTGCAAACACCCAGCAGGTAATCCCTACAACAGCATTTATTTATTACATGTAATATGTCGTACGGGTTTTCAGGTATAACTTATGGTACAAAGTTACTTGTGGAACCCAGTGAGTGAATAACTTGTTCTCATTTTAGATCACACAGACAGAAGTGCAACAAGGACAACAGCAATTCAGTCAGTTTACTGATGGACAGGTAAAACATGCAACAGATGAATAAAATTTTGATTTCAGGTGACAAATGACACACTGTTCTTATTTCTGCTTGCCAGCTTTGTTAGATTGTCTCTTTTCAACTACTTACACATTTGACTGCTAACTATCTGACATTTGCACTTTAAAATTCTGTTAATTTAGGTTTCTGGGCAAGAATGAAAATAACTTTAAACATTTTCTTTTAAGTGCAGCAACTCAACAATAGAGGGAATTGTAATTGTAAATAAAATGTCTTAATAAGCATCTTTAACAGCATCTTATAACAATGAAAGGTCTAAAATCTTGAAGTAACATAAAACAAACAAACAAACAAAAAACCCTAAAACAAAACAGAACACATAACTTTCAACCTCTCTTTCTATCCTTTTTCTTCTCAGCAATTGTATCAGATACAGCAGGTGACGATGCCAGCAGGACAGGAACTGACCCAACCAATGTTCATCCAGTCCGCCAACCAGACAACTGACACACAAGTCACACAGGTCAGCACTGACTGAGCCCGGCCAGGAAATGTTCTCTTCTCACACTCACAGCATGCACACCAGCCCACATGATGTCGACGGAGGCCATCGACTTTGACGAAAGGACTCTCAATAATTGATTTTTAAGCATGGCTCGGTGCAACGAGGGACCTGAAAACTTGTAACACTCATTTTTTGTAATAAATTTACTACACTGGATCAAAAACCAAAGGGACGCTGATCGACTCTTTCGCAATCATACATTATAATCATCCAAGCTTAGACATAGTATATTCTTTTTGTACTTGTGCCACCCATATTGAATGGATAGACTTTAAGGTGTACATCCACTTCCACGGTCCCTGACAAGAGTCTTTTCATGGACTGAATTTCTTCTTCCTTATGTCATTTCCAACCTTTACAGATTTTTAGAATATGTGTTGCTTTATTCTTGACACCTTACTTTCTGCTCTTCATTTGGAAATGAATTTGGAAAAATGTCCATCGTTGTCTACAGAAGCTGCTCTTGGTTTATGGTGGCCATGGGAATTTTATTTTATTTTTTTTTTTGCCTGCTTTATTTTTTTCGTGAGAAAAAAAATCCTACCTTACTCATTGTTAGTCATGTAGTTGGATAAAATTAAGCCATATACCTCAAATAATAATAATTTTTTACAACAAGTCAATCTAAGGGGTTGTGAAGAGGATGAGGTTTAATGATATTTTCATGTAGTTTCTCTGTTGTTTTTTCCGTATTGATGCATGACTTTGTTGTAAGGGCTTCAAACTGTACAGGCTAACTGTATGTGATGGAAGGTTGGATGTGTTTGTCTTTGAATCACACTCACACACTTCTTTACTCTCACTTTTTTCGTCATCCCTTTGTCCTTAGAACGAGGATGCAGTTTCGCACAGCCCTCTCGGCTTGGGTGGTTATTGAGTCTTGAGTCTTGTGCCCTGGTTTAAGTCTCATGTACAAACACATGACTCCGTCTGGAGGGGGGAAAAAGAAAATTCTTTTTATAGTACTCGCCTTTTTTTTTTTCCCCTCAAAAATGTTTTTTTCCTTTTGATTTGAAAGTGATGTTTGGCCCGATATATTTCCCATTTTTTTTTTGTACAGTAATGAGTATTATCAATGTTATTATTGTTGTTTTTGCATGTAGTTCAAACTGCCAGCATGACATGCAATAGATAGGTACAATTTTATTTTTGACGTTCCTTTTTGTAAACAAACTTTGTGAGAAAAAAAATTAAAAACCATAACTTCTCAAGTAGGCCTGTTTGATGGTTATTTTGAGCTCGTGTTGTCAAGGAATAATCTATGTCTTCATTGTTTATTTTAGGTCACTTAAACACCTTGTTAGTATTTAGGGCGACAGGAGAGAAATTCAGCAATAATAGTGAGCTAGGACTGAACCAACCCAGGCATCACCACATACTTAATTTGCAGGTAGGCACATCCCAGAGAGGTCTTTGCCATACAGTGCTGTTTGGCATAACAGTGCTCATTTCTTTATATTTTGCAAGGGAAATGGCAAAGGTGCCATGATTCACTGAAACAGGCATGTAAACGTGCATGAAAATAGAGAATTTACAGTTTGTACAATTCTAACGCGCTAACAATATTTGGTATTTCTTGTAATTTAAGTAGTTTTTAGGAATAGTTCTCCAGGCTTCTTGAAAGCCATTCTAAGTTCTTCCTTGGCTTCCTTAGATGATCCCACACTGCTTCAATAACGCTGAGGTCTAGGCTCTGGGGAGGCTGATACATGGCTGAAAACATGGTGTGGTTTTCTATCCAACTGTACTTATACTGCACTGACAGTGTGTTTGAGACCATTATCAAAGTGTTGCTTTCCAGATGGTATTGCATGGTGGATCAAAATCTTATGGTACTTTTCTGCGTTCGTAATTCCATCAGTTTTGACGAGAGCCCCAACACCACTGACTGAAATGCAACCCCAAACCATGACAGAGCCTCCACCGTGTTTTACAGATGATCGTAGATACTCTCTGTTGTTCTCTTGACCTTTTCCATACATATTGATGACAATTTGAACCAAAAATTTTAATTTTGGATTCATTGCTCCATCAGACCTGTTGCTACTGATTTTCAGTCCAGTTCTTGTGTAATTTGGCATACCTCAGCCTTTTGTCCCTCTTTCTCCTTCCTTAAGAATGGCTTCTTGACAGCCACCCTTCCACTGAGACCGTTTGTGATGAGGCTTCAGTGAACAGTACAGGGATCAACTGAAGGCTCAGATCTTTGCTGTATTTCTTCCTTTTCCATAAAAACATGATTTTCAAATACTATTTTTCTGCTGTAGATAGTGTTTGTTTTTTTGTTGCTGGGCCTAACACTTCTGTCCTACAGTTTTCCAGTTTCCTCAACTGTCTTTCTTTTTAAGGACATTGCACACCATGCTGAGATATGCCAAGTTTTCAGCTAATATGTCTTTGTCTCTTTGGCAATCACCTTGTTGGTCTAAAGTTACTGTATTATCTGTATTATCTTAGATTATTCACAGATTCAACTGAAGAAATGGAAACAAATTGAATGCTTTGTGGCAACTGCTAGTAACCAAGTAACTAATTTAAAATAGGTTCTTTGCTAAGTTATGTATAGACACAACACTGACTCACAGCTTGACTTAGGTGACCTTTTTATGCTTGAACAATTCATAGGTTAGTGTTAAGTAGCTTAACTAACAAAGAAAAACAATTATCTGAAAATGATCAGGTACAAGGACAGGGCTGAGAGTGAGTGAAAAAGCAGGCTCCAGAAAGCCTGCAAAACTATTTTTCAAGATCACTTAAAAATCTACAAAAAAGTCTGACTTCTTAGAAGAAAGATGTAAAGAAATGAGATTTGGCTTGAGACTTTTGCACAGTACTGTAGAAGCAGTGTTAAAAAAAAAAGCCCCCCCCCGCCAATTTGAAACCTGTTGTTTTCCCAAATGGCCATAGGAGGGCAGCACTGATCTAACACATTTTAAAAACTACTGATACTATGATGGGGCACCTGATTTTTGCCCGAACAGAAGTTCATCATTTTTCAGTACAAGCAGGAGCTTTTAGCAGCAGAGTTATCTGTCACAATTGCACGATCAGTATCTATCCTTGCAGCACCCAAACAAGACTGGGCAGTCGCCCTCCTGGAGTGCTGGAAAAACCTGGTGCCACAAAGGGTCAGTGGTTAACAATAGAGTCACGAGTTATTTGGCTAGAGGCCGCTCAGCTCCTGTGAGATCAGACTGCATTCCTTATCCAACCTAAGTGCTCAGTCATATGGGGTTGTTTCATTGTTGGGGTTTTCTCCAGAATATTGGAGGGTCTTTACAATATAAAGCACTTTGAAGTCACTGCTGTTCTGATTGGGCATCATATAACCCTGAATTGAATTAAATCTTAAAATGAAAAGGAGAAGTAATTGTGGTGGAACAGAAAATTAAGTAGGCAGAGATGAAGGGGGGGGGGGCGCTCGTAATGTTTCTTGCTGAAATAAAAACTCATTTAACATGATGTTAGTGCTGAATATCAAATGGCAAAAGTTGAAGCACGTTGAAGTGCTGCACAATCGTGCTTTTTTTTTTTTTTTTTAATAAAAAAAGATCTCCCTTCGCTTATATCCTTATATCCTTCACTGTGTAATTTTCTGGTTAAGCCATGTTAGTTAGAGGCACAAGTAAACATTACTCAGACTGGGGGGTCCTTTCTTAATCGACTTAATCGGTGAACAATAACTGCATTAATGAGTGCAGACTCCTGCTCGACTCTTTTCTAATAAGAAAAAGGAGAATTGTGAGAACGTTTGAGCTTAAGTCAAGCGTGAAAAGGATTGTCTGGTGGTATTTTTCTTGGCTGCCTCATCTGGTCAGATCAAAGATCAGCTTTGGCGATATGAACTCGGGCTCACCGCTCTGGCTGTAGTCTAGACCTTGTGATTTGGCCACAGCACCCAGTGCCCTCACCAAGTTTATGACAATCCTTGCATCAAGAGTAGACTTTCACTTTGATGGGTTTTGTGTTTGATCTTCTTTTCTCTCATTCTTAGGTGTCAGGATGTTTTCCTTTAATCACTGTCGAGCTTCAGTGTGAGCTTTTCCCAGGTCTTGGCATGTCAATGTTGTATAAGAATAATGTGACAGTTCAATGAGCCATGTAGGGAAATTTTCTTATTGGGAATGTCTGTTCATAATAAGCTCATACTGTAGGGTTAAGCAACTGAAGTATTCAGTGCATTTTACGCTCAGAAAAATTGCATCAAAAAGCCTGAAAGTTTTGATTTCCCTGACAAGGGGAGAGCTGAGGCAGAGATATTGTGATCAGTTTGTTTGTCTGCAACATGGTGCAAAAACTACCATCATGGGTGAAAAACCCCAAAGGATCCATTTAATTCTGGTGGTAATTTTGAAACAGTGGACTTGGCAAAAGGTTTGTTCTCCCAGTGTTTGATCTTCTACTATGTAAAGGCATAAATAAGTTCCCAAATTAAATAAAAAATGTATTTTGTCCCAACTGTTAGTTAATACTTACAAAGCAGAAAAAAACTCTGTAGTTGCATGCATGAAGCTGGTAAGAGGGTTCAGCTGTATGACTCAGTTCATTCTGCTTGAATCGGGAATTTTGTGTTCATGACCTTCTCATGTGAGACCTACTGGAATTCTTAAATGGGGCCCATTATGCTCTTTTCCAGCTTTATGTTTTTATTCATTTATTTGACTCCACTACTGTATCTTTGCATGAGTCACAGCTTTAAATAATCCCCATTTATCTGATAATTTGGCATGCACAAAATCAATCAAAATTTTATCAAACACAAAATGCAAAGCAAAATAATGAAATAGTTTTTAAAAAATCTCATTTGAAAGACAAGTCAGCAAGATTGCAAGCCTTGTTTATTTTTCATAGAAAAATTATACGAATCCAGTCTTTGCATAACCCACAGTCCGAGAAACACTGCTTCCTCTCTTTCTTTTGATTGGCTGTCCCTCACAAACAGGTTTGAACAGCAGGTAGGCGAGGCTGCGCCCAGACAGAGTTGCATGCCTGAGAACCATATTAAGGATATCGTCCGAGGTTCAACTATATTTGGTCATGCTTAATATAAGCATCCACCTTTGTAACAGTACATATGACAGAAAATAATGTAAAGCTCACTTTAAAACTGGAAGAGCTGAGTGGATTTTCTGCTTTGAGCTCTTTCACAAGCAACTTTTGTCTTCAGAGATAGAATGTGTCAAACCTGAGATTACTGATGTGGGATGCTGATCATATTTTTTACCCTGATAACTAAAGTAGTCCCACTCTACTAGTATATACTAAAGGACTGATCTGTCCTTAAGACCTTAACCATTTGTTGACTTGATGAGATGGTATGTGTATTGTGTATTTTTTTTTTTAAAAGAAATTAGACATAATGGTAACGGTTGTGTTTGTGTTCCTTGTGTATGTTTGCACAGTCTTGTTTTTTAGCTCAGATATTTATTTATTTTTATAGAAGTGAGGTAGTGTAAAATGCTGCAGAGTCCTTTGAGGTGCCTGCCTGCTCAGTCACCTCTGTAACAGCATTAAAAGTTGCAATAAGTTACAAAGGATCTTTTGACTGGTTATGAATGAGTGAAGTCTCCACCTACCCTGCTGTCATTTCCTGACCCGGTCACCGGGTGTTATGGTTGACACGTTGACATATTCATATGGTTGAATAGCAGGTTGTCACATTGATTGGTACGGGAAGTCTGCTGATGTTTTTGCAGCGTCTACGTGATGGTTGGAGTGTGTAGCTCACCAGGGGTTCTTGCTTCAAACACAGCACTGTTTGACAATGTCATTTCAACTCTCCGAAGACTATAACCAGACTTATCACAACAACATTAACCCAGCACAGCAGACACTGTATCAACAATTCAACTGCCCTCTCCCTACTCCTCTTCTTTCCCTCGTTCTCTAAGGTTTTCCATTAAGAAAGGATCTGCGTTAGAGAGGAGAAGACACATGAAAAGCAGAGATTAAATAAAGACAAACAAGCACGCTGTCTGGGAAAGCCATTAAGTGGTGTAAGTAAACGTGGGCAGCGGAAATAAAAGGTTGATGGGGGTCGGACGGAGCAAGTTTGCGCTGTACTATGTGTGCTGCACATTTGCTGATGTGAGTATTTTTAAGTTCCCATAGATTCCCTGAGTGACTGTCGACTCCTGGAGCTCAATGGGCTCTTTGGGGCGTGAGTGAATGCTTGGAGGCAAGAGTGTTGTGGAAAAAAAGCATAAAGGGGACAAGTGGCCGTGAAGGAAATGCAACAGTCATCCCCCTAACACTGGGGCCCCTGTAGTCCACTCTGGGTCATCTCCAAGTGTAATTACAGCTTCACACTGGAGCTGTTTATGAGTGCCACCAAATCTGTGTATATGAGTGCGAGAGCTCTTCGTTATGGTTGGGTTTGTACGGTTGTGCCTTCAACGATCCGTTGCACATTTTACAGTCTGTCCTTGCTCAGCTGTTGTTTTTGTCACAGGACTGCCTTCAGCTCAGAGGCCACAGTGGATACTCTGCCCAGCAATAAGTGTTGATTACTAGATGAAAGCAACACTGAAGAAGGGCACTGTAATAGAAAGGGGGAGGTGTGTGTGTGGGTGTGGGTGGGGGGGCAGAGCAGCTTTGCCATAGCAAAACTTTGATTTTTAATCCCTGAGGGTACAAGTAAAGCTGGCCTGTCCGTCGACAGCTTTGTCTCTGGTTGCCGCTGGGCCTCGTTAGGACTGCTGAGAGATGGTGCGGAGGACAGAAGTGGGAGGAGAGGAGACCAAGCTAACAGAGAAAGAGTTGTAGTGTAGTGGGGATTCCTCCTACAGGATGCTGTTATGGTGGGTTAGGATCCACGATACCCCACTGTTGTGTAACTATCTTCACAAAATCCCCCTACTAATTGTCCTTTATCTTTCTATCAGTGACACCTACAGTCTCCTCTTTGAAGTCAAAAATACATATCAAACATTTAGTTGCCTGTATTTAAAAGGCCTGGGCCATAGATTTTCACCCTATGGGTTAGATCTAAATTTATTTATAGAGTTTTGACTAATTTATGTGCTTCTCAGATATTTATAATTCAAAATAAAACCCTGACATACCCCTATGTTCAAAGCTCTCTAATCACCTCTGATTTAAAGTCACAGATGCCACGATTAGGATGACACCTATGTTAAGCTTTCTCTACCTGATTATGCCTTTAAAATCAGTTATTTGTAAAACTGGCAATCAGGATTTTACCAATCCTCACCAGCCGTTATAAAAGTACTGCAGTCTTCAACAGTTTTAGTGATCAGTTATTTTATACAAAAACGCTGTTCACCTCTAGGTTATGTGCTCAATTTTATACCACCTTGACTTGTGACATTTCACATCTGCTGTAGGGATCAATAAAGTTCAATAAATAAATATTAATAAAGAATACTATTACCATTAACAAGATTGACTGTTGCAGCCCGGAGGTCTGTTTAAATGGCATTTCTAAAGCAAAAAAACAAAACAAAATAACGGTTTGCACCTCAAAAGCAGAAAATCCACTGGGAAAGTTTCACCTCACAGTTCAGGCTAATTTGTCACATCACTAGTCACCAGCCCGTATCAACACATCACTGTAAAGATCAGCCGTCAACACTGATTCTGTTTTATAGCCATCACTCAGCCTATATATGAGATGCTAGTAAAGAGTTAAGGATTAGTGATATTATGTTATGTAATGGGAGAGAGCCCAGGGAATAATGTTGAGATTTGTGACTTGTGAAAGACTGCAGCTGCATTCCCACATGTCATACCACCGACCTGCATGTTCCATAAACTGCCGCACAGCAGTTGACAGGAATGCACATAGTTAACATGAGTAACCTGCCTCTGCTATTGTTGTAGCACAAAGTAAAACTTACACCATGCTGAATGTATGTTTAAGGGAGGTAGGTCAGTAAGAGTGCAGTTAACTTTGATTCAAGTTTAACGATTATATAATGTGCTCATATTTAACAGTACTGTAAATAAGTGGATGTCAGAGGTGGGAGTGATGAGGTAGTGGAGGGGGAGAAAATAAAGCAGATTTGGTGTCCTTGCAGGTTTACATTTAGTGCTTGTTTACATTTGAAGAAAAACACATCATTGTGAATTATGTCATTATTCCCTGATGTCATTTTTCTGGCTGCCAGATAATACAGTCAGGCCAGCAGCAATTTTGGGGACCACCACACATTGCGTTCCTCAGAGGTCCTCTGACAGGTGATGTCTCTATAGGGCACAGTCTCCATAACCCTATATTTGTGTCATAACCACAAACCCCTCTGTGTGTCACAGTCATAGATTTAGAAAGCTGCATCCACGGAGCAGGAGCGGTCTGTCCCACAGCACCTGTCTCTGCAGTCCCAAACTCCTGCAGCCAGGGATTTAAGCCTCCTCCCACAATAAACACAAGTGGCATTTTCACTTCAAGGAAAGTTCCAAGGAAATAATCATAATATGTACAGGAGTGGATATTATTTTGTGCTAGAAATGTAAAGGTGCACTAAAATGTTACTAAATGTCAGGAGTGGAAGCTATTTTAATTTTTTTTGCTTTTAATGAAAATGCCAATTTACAGGGAAATTTTAAAGGAAATGCACACTCCAGAAAATGAATCTTGGAGATATTAGCTAACAAATAGTTGACAACACACACAAACACACACACACACAAATGGCAGATGAAAGTAAATTTTTAACTGATTGTGAGACAGTTTTAGGTGCAAATTCACGTGTTACAGTTTTTCTTGCTTATTAATGTTAAATCAGTTCCTGTCCACGCAGGGTAATTTAGATTTGTTTTATTTGCAGTAATCCTTGTTTTAAAACTCAGGTAAAGGTACATTTATTCATAAAGCTGCGGTAAAACACCGAGCAAAAAATTGCAACACAGAATATTACCAGCATGTATCATTCGCTAACAAACTTTTCCTGCTCTATAAGAGCAGGAAACAAACAAACAAAGCCCCGTACCCCCAATCGCTGCGTGCATCCCACGCACGTACCCATCCCGTGCGCGGAATCCTCCCCGCTAGCGTTTCCGTTTTCTGCACGTCAACTCACCGGAGAGAGGGCTTTCACCTTCATGCTCATTTCCAAACTAAATGTAGACATTTGGCCTTTCCCCCCAAGTTTTTCTTTAGTTTGCTTTTCTTTCTTTCTTTCTTTTTTTTTTTTTAGGGCTGCTGGTCTGCAATTCTTGACATCACACCGATGTTCTTCACTTCTGCGTTCTCCACCCCCGTCAGCGGAGGAGCGCTGGACCAAAGGCAGACGCACAAGGAGGGGAGAACAAGCTGATGTTAGCGGCTGTGGTGCGGCTCTATCTTCCAGTTAAAACTACAGAGACAGCTAAGACTCATTTAGTGACTTTGGTTGCTGGAGTTCTTTTAGAGAGCATGGGTCCGTTGCATGACCACTGCCCTCGCTTATTACTTGTTTTGTGAAGTGTGCACTGGATCAAATGCTTTACTTGATTGAGGCCATATTATTGTTATTATTATTTTATAAAGTGATGGCAAGTCGTTAGCAGCTTGTTTTCCGTTTTCTCGGAGTTGGTGCGTGTGTGATTACTTCTCTGCACCCCTCTGATTACTTCTTACACCTGACTGTTAACAATGATCGCTGGAGGTCACGTTTTAGCGCGACTCGCATATACAACTACTGTGCATCCTGTCTTTTGCGATCGTGACTTGATTTACAGATAGCTTTTGAATCTTAAATCAAACCGAGGCTGTGGACTAGTTTCAGTCGGACTATGACTTGGTCAAAACTTTGCTCTGCGCTCCTGCGGATGATCCAGTAAAACTTGTCAAATCATATGTAGTTTAATCGAGACAGCCTCAAGATGTTAGGAAGTCCATCAAACAACGGCGGCATCAGGATGCTGGTGCCTCCAGCTCCGAACGACGACAGGCGGGTTGAGTTTGTGGCTCTCACCGCCGTCCACACGGAGAGAAGCGAGCCGTCCACTCCGGAGCGCGGACACCCGTCTCACCGCACGGGTCTGCTGGGCACCCCGCTGCCTGGACCGCCCGGACCTCGGGCCAACATGTCCGCTTCAAGCAAGCGCTACAGAAAGGTGCAAAACTGCCTGTACAACGTGCTAGAAAGACCAAGAGGATGGGCATTCATCTACCATGCATTCATGTAAGTGTATCATCATTTTAATTATTATTATTATTTTGGGTGTGATCATCTCTAACGCATTAAACCAATTCCCCTCGTTTTCTAATAACTTTTCACAAGTCTCCCAAACTTAGGAAAAGAAAGAAATGTTGGACTTCCCAATCCAGCCCTTTGATCCCTGCATGCCAGCAATAATTAGATAAATTTTCCAATTAACCCAGCAGAGTTGCTTATGCGGCAGTCAGCCTGGTCATATGCCATACATCATCTCAACATGGGGCCTACTGTTCAATTTCCCCTTGTCTTTGTCTCATTAAATCATCAGGAGGACTTAGGATGTTAAATTTAATTTGTTCAAATTCACATGGGGATTTTTTTTTTTTGTAATCAAAGTCCTTTTGTAAACATTTCGATATCTGTCTGAAGTTTCTGCTTTGTAAGTTGACGTGTTTGACTGAAGAGTGTGAAAAGCAGAGTTGTAAATTATGATGACACTTTAATTATTAATTAATATATTAAGTGAGAGAAACTCTCGTCAAAGGTGAAGTGAGAACACTTGCTGAACCCCAAAGATGAGCGCCCCAGTTAAACACGTACTAAACATGGATGTAAAACTAAAGCAACTCCCGTGCTGCAGAAAGTATTAAGTCAGGGCTTTTAAGTAGCCTATATAGCCATATGTTCAAGAATGTATATACAACATGTAAACACTGGGAAAATATGAGCTCACTGCTGCTGCCTGGTCCCCTCTGATGCACCAGCAACTTAAGATGAGTGTGTGAGACATAAGTAACCTATTAGATCAGTACATAAAACCTAACAGGGTCGAGTTTTTACCCCCTTTATTTCTCTTTGATAAATTGTTGTGTGAATTGTTCTTGTGAGTATCTCAATAGAATTCAAAGTTTGCTCACTGCATATTTACATCAAACTAAATGTGCCACTATGTTTCAGTGTCTTTTTAAGTCAAGCCCATGCAGTTGTGCACCAGCAGCTGCCTTCCAGCTGCGTCTGCGTCTGGCACACAGTGGACAGAGCTTTATGTTTGGGAGCTCCTCAGACCGGGTCATGCGTTCTGCATCGTTGTTTAGACAAGTGCAGCTGTCTGCCTGCCAATGCCATCATGTGTTTATAACAGAGGGAAATCCCACTGCAAGGCAGTGCATCTCATGTGTCCTCATCCTATACTGTCAGTACATTAATAAGAGCAGGTCAGTAAATGCTTGGTCCACTTTAACCTGTGTCACTTCTCCCCAATTGTTTCTTCCTGTTCCATTCCTACGGGACTGTGAACATGTATTTGCAGTACACATGGGACTACATGTCAAGCCCCTCTTCCACCAGGTGTGTTACTCATTAAGAGCGATGGCCTTTACAGGGTGGCAGCCTGTGACATTCTCCGTGACATTACTGGGGTGTTGGAGTGAATAGCAGTGCTGCCATTGTTGTTATTTCTCTGTTAGCAAGGCAAAGCAGGCACTTGGAGGTGCCCTGATCGAGTTTCAGATGTCACACCCTCATAGCTGATTTTGGAAGTGAGCTGCTCCTGTGGCGACCTATTTTATGTTGACTGCAAAATATACCCGAGCGTAAAATTTGGAAGGCTTTTGATAACGCTTGCACATGAAATATATTTGCTGCACATATGTTTACCTGACTGCATCATTCTTAAGATACTTTATCACTGTCAGATGGGCATTTGTTTTGATTAACTACACGTGTGTTGCTCTCCAAGTGAAGAAAACTCTTTTTACAATGAAGCTCAATTAAGGCTGTGTTGATCTATTGTAATTAAATCGAGCCATACACTGCTGTGTAGGGTGCGGTGCTTACTTTCCCTTGATCCTTTAATTAATCCTGCACTGTAACAGAGGACCCTGGAACAGATGTGTTGCTTAGAGGGCCTCTCTTTGCAACTGTTGGAGTGTGTATGGAAAAGGAGTGAAGCCGATCTCCACTGTAATGACTCTTCATGGACATCCACTCAAATCCCACGATTCCCTCACCTCTGTTCTGTTATACCTGCGAACACACAGAGAGGCAGTTTTCTCTCTTAACATCTTGCCAGTATTGTAAACCTCTGTATCTTGAGTGTGTGCACTGGAGAAAACATTCTTCACACACTCTCTCCTGCAGGTGTAACAGCTGTTTTGCTCATTCAGACCTGACAGTAAGTTTCTTCTCTTGTTCTCTTCATCTTTTGCTGTCCCATCATCTCATCGAAACTCTTTTCTGTGTACCAAGAAAAGAAAAAGGGGTAAGAGGACAAAAGCTTGTTAAAAGAGACAATAGTGTTCATGGAAACCCAAGCTATAAAGATTCCTTTGCTCGTAATTTTGGTTGGTTATGTAGACAGCACACATGTTCTTGCAGAGACTCTGGTTCAAATGCTGAGTGGAAACTTTGAACCGTGTTAAGTTTGGCATGCCCTTTTCCATACCTACTGTCAAAGCTCAAGACCTCTTTGACACCTTTCAATCCCACAGCTTTATTTCAGCTGCAATAAATCTATGGTTGGTCTGCTTGCTTGGTCTGTTAAAAACCAGCTGCCTAACAAGAAGCTTTTGAATCTCAAGCTCAAGAATCTATCTATCTATCTATCTATCGATCTATCGATCTATCGATCTATCGATCTATCGATCTATCGATCAATAGATGGATAGATAGGCAGGTCTAAAAACGATCTATTAGATGAACAGTATCTGAAATTCATGTCCTTAAGAAATGGGGAAAAATCCAGCAAAGACCTGACACAGAACCTGAGAGATGGCCCTTCATTTGAGCCATCTACTGTTCACTGAAGCCTCATCAGAAATGGTCTCAGTGGAAGGGTGGCTGTCAGGAAGTCAATAATAAGGAAGGGAAACAGGGAGAACAGACTGAGGTAGGCCACATTACACAAGAATTGGACTGAAAATCAGTGGCAACAGGTCTGATGGAGTGATGAATCAAATCATTGTCGGTATGTATGGAGGAAGTCAGGAGAGTGGCAAAACAGTGAGTGTCTGCCATCTGTAAAACACGGTGGAGGCTGTATCGTGGTTTGGGACTGCATTTCAGGAATCTTGTCAAAACTGATGGAATTATGAATGTAGAGAAAAATGCAGTACCATCTGTAAAGCGTCTGATTGGCAAATGATTATTTTTTTAGTATAAAAATGACCTCAAACACACTGTTAGTGCAGTAAAAGCATAGAATAACACACAATGGAGCACTATCAGTCTTGGATTGGCCTCCTCAGAGCCTGGACATCAACATTATTGAAGCAGTGTGGATCATCCTGACAAAGAATGGAACAAAAGGCAACCAACATCCAAAGAAGAGCTTTGAATAATCTTCAAGAAGCCTGGAGAACTATTGTTGAAGATTATTTAAGGAAATTAGAAGAAAGCTGCCTAAGAGAGTTCAGGTTGTGCTGAAGAATAAAAGTGGTCACACCAAATATTGACTTTTAATCTTGTTAGAATTGTACATACATAACTGCTTTATTTGTTGTTATTTGGTGCTATATAAGTAAAATTGAATTGAAATTAACTATATACTCTGTTTTTGCTTTATATGCTGCGCAAACTGCATGTATTTCCTGTTGTCCTAGCAAAATATAAAGAAATGAAGGCTGGCTCGAGATTTTTGCACACTACTGTACTCCATCTTAGTCTCTGGTTTGGTTCAGCATTCCATCGAACTTAAGTCTTAATATACAGGAAGAGTGCATGAGGATGGACAGGAAAAGGAGACTGAGCATTGGCCAGCCGGAGTGATTGATTGGTTCGAAGGAGGGCAAAAATATACCGGTTATGTATTATTAATGTTCTATAGAGAAGGAGCAGAGATGTGCAGGGGGAAAAAAAGAACATGGAGGTTTTGGTTTGCGGATGTGCAGCATTATCAGTGAGTGGAATAGAGAGGAATGCCTCTACAAGTAGTTGTTTTTATGAAGACCTCTTTGCAAATCCTCCCGATAGGATAATTGACAGGTTAAAAGATACTTTGTCTTCTCTTTTCTGGATTTGATCAAATGCAGTCTGTGAATACAGTAATATAATACACTTTGCTGCTCTTGAGGTACTTTGTCAAGCCTTAGAAACAACCCCCTGATGAAGTCGATGGGGAATCACCAGGCTTATTTTAGCAGTCATCTGCAGGATAAAAAAAATATCTCTAAATATGCAATTCCTGCCTACACAGATCTATAATAAGTCCACCTGCCTTCATGCTCCCAACCTAATTACAATAACTGTCTGTAGGCTTTTTCACTTGTAACAATATAATGATGTCAAATTTCCACACTTGTGTAGAAAACTCAAATCAAGCACGCGAAGTGAAGGTGTGGCCTTTATTAGCAAGGGAAGACATAACCAAAAAAGTTAATGAAGTAAATGATTCGTGAGCCTTTCCCATGCTAGTGACTAAAACAGGCCTCTGCTGCTTTGCCTTTTTTTTCTTTAACACATTTAAGATAGATGTCTTTCTCCCAACTTACATTACATTACTTCTGAAGAGATCACTTTAGTGGTTGCAAATTATAATGTCTTTAAAGAAATGATCATTAATCTGTCAGATCTGTCAGATCTGAAAACAAAAAATTTTCAAAGTAAGCTAAATCCTTGCCAGATGAACCACTCAGTCTCAATGGTCTGTATGAATATCTTTACTACAACCTTTTATGGCACAAATGCGAGTGATGGTGTGTGTTTATGAAAGCTTGGGGCTAAAGCCACATTATTTATAGATGTCAAGGGAGATGTAGACTAATGCTCTCCATAACCTCTCCACTGATGCTTTATCCAGAGAGCCAGTATGTCCATAGTTAATTTTTCACACATCTTTTTCCATAAACAGAGCTCTACACAGACTGGATCTCGCAAGCTTTTGCATTAAAGGTGAATTGCCCTTGTGACATTATTAAACTCATTTAGCTCTGACAGCTTGTTTTTTTTTTTTTTTTTTTCCTCTGACACTGTTGATTGATATACTACCTCTGTCTGTCTACTCTTGCAGTTTTGCCTCCTTCTGAACCCACTTTGAGCCAGGTAATCTACTTTTTCACCTGGCTCAGGTAAACAGTGTGATCTGCTTTTCCAGGTTTTCAACCACGCGACACAAAATCCACTAAAATCACCACTAAAAAAGCCTGACGTGTTTGATGCTGTACTTTTTAAAAAATTTATTTTATTATTTATAGTTTAAGTAATGCTGGAAAATAGCTTTTTGTTGGCTGTTTGCTTTTTTTAGTCAGCATACAAAAGTGTTTTTTTTTTATTGATGACTAAGGAAGAGAGAAAGAAAGGTGGGACAGAGAGGGAAGTGCCACCTTGTAATGGTGTGGGGAGAGAGCTACTCTGCACTTTAAACCTGCTCAGGGCTGCAGATTAGACGCTTGGTGATCATTTGATGCTGCTTTTGTTTTAATCTGTTCACCTCAGCAAGTTGCACAAATTCTGTTCCATTAAGAAAATCCGTATAAGGATCTAAAATATAAGAATTCCTCTTCTTTCACTCTCTCTGTCTTCTTTCTTGCTTCCCTTTACTCCTGTGCCAACATGTAATTTCATATTTGCAGTACTGCCCTGTCTAAATGACTTGTTTTTCTTTGACATGATATACTAAAAGTGATTATCTTTTGGATTTGGCCTGACTCGAAATGATGGCTCTCCCTATTTTCTGGCATTATATTTCATCATTCCTTGAATACCAAAATTTGTCACTTTTTCGCAAAATTTGGAAGCTGTTGAATAAACCTGCACTGACTAAAGTATAAATCTGTGACTTTTTGCTTATAGTCTTGTAATCTCTCTCATGTGTAGAGAACCTAAACTCCTAAATACAGCTTCTGTTATGCTTCTCTGATAGAGCATCTTTTACATTTCCTTTGATTTGATTGAAAGAGGAACCAAAATCCATCTGAGCTGCTAATGAGATTAAGACCAGAGTAACGTCATTGGGCAGGAACTCAGAGGAGATGATTTTGTCTGAGTGGTGTTCTTGATAATTTTAAGGCAGTTTTGGGGAAATGCAAGTGGTCATTTTGACTGGAGATCAGTCTGATCTGGTGTAGCCAGGCATCTTAAAAACAACAGTTTATTAAACAGAAAGATCTTTCTAAATGGGCAAAACCATATGGGTCATTACATGTCCGTTCATCAAAAGCTTCCCACCTAACCATTACAGATTTGCCTGAAAAAACTGCGAAAGAGAAAAATTAGAGGCAAATGTGAAAGAACATGATCATAATTGTTTTTTTTGGTATAATATTAACAGAAATTTGCTCTTTTTAAAAATGTTAATTTGGATTTAGAACAGGGTGTCATTCCTGAAATATCCCACTGATATTGGATGAAAATGTGTTTTTTTTTTCATATGCAAACTTATTTATCTGTTTTAAAGAACAGTATGTGCCTTGTATATGAGAAGCTGTAATCAAAACATAATCAAACAGTCCCCTATATCTGCTCAGAGATCATCCATTCTAGGGAATTCAAGCTTCCATCATTCTGTTGTTTGCTTGAGCTTAATTCCTGAGAGTCCATATTCAAGGATTCAAGGATTCAAGGATTCAAGGTTTTTATTTGCCATTTGTGCATGAACCAAGGTCTAGACACATTGGAATATTTTGCGCAGGGCTCTCTCATAGTCAACCAAGTATAAAAAATAGAGCAATAAGTATAAAAATATAGAACAAGTATAAAATATAGAACAAAGAGACAATATAGAAATTAAAAAATATCAATAGCAGATCAAATCAGCTGTTGAAACTATATACAATACAACACAATGCAATACATATCCATAGAGTAACATAGTACCAGATATTTACCTTAAAAAAATTAAATGCCCTAACTTAAGTGGTTTTCTCAATTTCTGTTTTTTTAAAATTTTTGATGATTTGAGATTAAATAACCTATATTACTTTCACTGAACATGTTACTGTGTTACTTGATGTTGACCTTTTATCCTTTAAAAGATATGAGGTCTTCCCTAACCCTTTTACACTTAGCCCATGTGCACCTTGGCCTCTCTGAAATTCTCCCATCATGTGTCCTGGCGTCTCTTTCAAAGGCCTGTCACATTCTGCAGCAACTGCTTTAACCTCCTTGGCTTTGTTTTTCCATAGAGTAGCTTTCTACCCACTGACAGCGGAGTGTGACAGAGGGAAAGAAGGAGGAAGAAGTAGGAGAGAGATTCATTGTGGTTTCTAAGAATGAATGCTAATAATGATAATGTGATACTCTATTGATCCCTGTAGGAAAATTCTGTTTCTGCTTGTCCCCTGCTTCAACAGCTACAGCTGGCAGAGGTTTAAAGTGTTGCTCAAGGACACTTCCAGTTTGGCAGATGCTTGCTATTGGTGTCTGGGATGTTAAAGGTTGGCTAGAGAAAGATGGGAGGACAGATAGTATATGCTCACAAACAGTATGTTGAAATGAATAAAAAACACCCATGCTTTGGAGAGATTGAGAATGACACTGGTGTTCATAGCCTGATTGTCCTTCAGAGGAAGAAAGAGCTTGTAACAGGACATATGATTAGTGTCTATATGGAGGCAGAAATAGGAAAAGGTGGAAGGGAGTGAGCTGGAGAGAGAGGAGAGAGAGGTTAGTTGCTGTATTAATTTCTCCTTTCAGGGCAAAATGCATCTCCCTGGGGAGTGGACTGTCTGTCCCGGGATGGCCGACCAGGAATCGGATTCCCCCCCACCTCCCCAGTATCCAGCCCTTCTCTCTGTACTCACTTCCACCAAGGAACAGGACAAGTGCAAATACACACACACACACCATTATGGTCAGGGGGAAACAAACTACTGCTGCTTATTTACTCAACACTGCAAAACATGTCAAAATACTGAAGGTGAAATCCAACACACACACACACACACACACACCACACACACACAGCAGAGACCTTGAGCCACAGACAATGATTTTGTTTTATTCTCCTGCAGATAGGTGATCAGTAGGGGTGCTGACACCGCCTAATCTGCTGTAATCTGTGTTTATGTAATGTTATTGTCGCTGAAGCGGGCCAGGAACACTGCTGGCATTTAGCCGGGGAGGGTTCTGAGAGAAATGCCAAGAGTTTATTTTGATTAGTCAAGACCTCCTAAACACTCCAGTTCTGTTTTCACAGCCAGGAAAATCCAGAGACGGCCTCCTAGCTCCCATCTACTGTATATCTCAGTACACAATGCGCTGCATAGTATCAATAATTTCTGCAGAGGTGGTGAGTCTTCTCAAATAGACATACTACAGGAGCTGCAAATACTTACAAATTGTTATGTCAGGTCACTGTAGCTGTTATTCAAACCTAAATACTGTAGGTGGGGGGTTCTGGCCAATTTTCTGGGATTGTTGCCAAAATATCCCCCTGTGTAGGGGATGACTTTGCAGACTGTAGTCCCTGAATTCAAAATGTACCACTGCTGTTACATAGGATGATTTTCAATATAAATGTAACTATTTTAATGGAAATATGAATATTGGATTACTGCTAACAGCAAATCTTCTGTTAAAATAAATATTGTTGTGTTATAAATAACGGGATAGTGGTTTTAAATTCGACTCTGTATGTTCATCTTTCCTCATCTGCAGACACATTTCTATGTATAACCAGTGAAGTTAAGTAGGATACCTTCAGTTTGATTTCCACATTCCATTATGCATATAATAAGTTCATTATAAGGTGTTCAGATAACTCGCTTTAAGGGTGTATGTGGAATAAGTTTGAAGCCACACTTTGATGCTTAAACAAATATAGCAACGCAACAATGACAAAAGCATCATGAGGCAAGTTCGCTTTAATCATTAAATTATGATTTGTATTTGATTTGACATCGGCTTCCCTCTCTTTCACTGCAGACTTTCACCTAACACCTTCGTGCTTGGCTGTTTTGTGAACTTCCTCTCTGAGCTCCTCACTCTTCTGTCACTGCTGCATTTCTCACTTTGCAACACTGAATATGCTTCTTTTGAATCTTGTCAGGGAACCTTCTATGCAGTAACAATCCCAACCTGTTCAGTGTATGAATGTGAACACGAGTTCAGGGTGATTTTCTCCAGTGACAGCAAGAACTGGTGATTTCAGTGAATGCGGCCGGCAGGTTGAATGCGCCAACAGAGGTATTTGGTGCGAGTGTTTAGAGTGCTTAGGAAGAAGGGTCTGTGTTGCGAAGACCATAAAGCAAGTTGAAAATAAATCAATAGCTTTAGCCATTATCTCTCAGCAGCACACTTAAGCCTCAGCCTAATGGGTGGCTGTACCAGCGCACCACAGATGATCAGCAGATGCTGAATAATGTGGAAACTAACTGTAGCTAACCGCTGATAAGAGATTAACATCTTAATTTATATAAAATGTGGAATAGCCCATGTCTCTTTATCTTATTTACTGAATTAAATTCAACAACACTGAGGCATTCATGGATAAGTGAAGACAGGTGAGGCCTTTAAGTGCTAGTGAGGGAGGTTCATTGTGTCCAGACGTGAATTTTCCAGTTCTTTTCATGTTGCTGGACACAGATTTCCCCTCCTTATTTCTGTGCCCCTGAACACACATTTTAATCTGACTGGTTGCATATCACAATGAATATTTAGACTTTTAAAGGATGAATGAGCATGCATTTAGAGTTTTCAGGATGTGGTGGCAGCATGACTGTGCAGGCATGCCTGATTCGTATGCATGATTATAAAGGTGTACACAAACAACGTTGCTGTTGCTTTTTGGAATGAATCATGCCCCATCTTTTTTTCTCACCCTCTTCTTCATTCTCTCTCTGATCTTTCTCTTGTATAAGCCGGGATAGCCCGTGTCTCTCGCTCTCTCTGTGTCTTTTTCCTGTTGTCCCGGCCTGGCTGCACCCGCGCGCATAGCCCAGCTTAAGAGTTGTTAAGATCATTTTAATTTATAATGGCAGTCACTATAAACATGTGAGGAAGCAACACCATGGAGATGGAGCTCAAACAAAATCACAGTGTAGAGCAGTATTTATAAGGCCTGCTTTGTGTGCATATGTGTATGCGTCCGTGCGCGCGTGCGTGCGTGCGTGGGTGTCATTGCTTATACGGTTGAAAGCGCATGCTGTCAGGAAGAGGTCTTGAGTGGCACTTTTGCAAGATGTATGTGCATTCATGCAGGTGGATGTTTATAAAGATTGTGTGTATGAGTTTGTCTACACACGTATGTGTGAATGCATGGCTAGTGGCTCTGTGGGCAGAGCATAAACAATAATCAAATGTTAACGAGGAAGCCATAATTACGCAGACTGCCTCTCACTATAGTTAGATTATTTTTTTCCTCCATTACACCCCACTCCTCTCAAATATCTTATATGCAGCTGCTTCCTTTGAGCACCATTTTTTGTTTCCTGTGGCAGTTACTTTTTCAGTTCCTGTCACAAGATTTTTGTTCTCTTATCACTGTCTTTTCATCAGCATGTTTTGCTTCCTTTTTTTCGTCTGTGCCTCCTTATAATCTTTGTTCTTTTAACTTTTCTCTCCTTGTTGCTCACTACATGAAGTGATTCTGTGTCAACAGGTGTCACTCTAAGTAGAGGAGGAGGAGGAGGAGAATTTTAGGCAGTCACGTTGCCCCTATCTTCAAGCTCTTGGACCCCCCCCCCCATCTGAATCTATAGCTGCTTTCATAGCTTCTTTTGGCCTCTAATTCTCTCCCCCTTTTTCAGCAAAAGAAGGCAATGAATAATTACTGATGATGAAAGATGTCAAAACATGTTTTCTTGTAGAAGGTTAAATGAAAATATAAACATAAACCTGCCACATCAAACTGTCCTCATTTTTGTAGGTTTTGATGTCATGCAGGAGTCCTGCAATGACTTGATGTTTTCTTCCACTTCCTTTGTAAAAAAAAAAAAAAAGAGAGATGCAGTAAATTTGTCGCTACATGCATTCACGTGAGTATGTCTGTGTGTGTGTGTGTGTTTGTGTGTGTGTGTGTGTGTGTGTGTGTGTGTGTGTGTGTGTGTGTGTGTGTGTGTGTGTATTTGGACTCTCTGGTCTTGTCTTGGCCCTGAGATTAAAGCAATGTCAGCAAGTGTGTGATGAGACCTCACAGACGATACCTAGCTCTTTTCCATTCTGGCTCTCCTTGTCTCACTGTCTCTCGTCTGTCCAATCCATTATTCAGCCACCTCTTTCTGTCTCTTGTCTACTATTTTTTCTCATTATCTTTCTCACTGTCTGACTGATACTAACTCCTAGTGGTCAGTGCTTCTTTTCCTTCCACCCCCACCCCTCCTGTTTCTATCTTAATATATATTACCGTACTATATTTATTCTGTCTTTCTCCCCCTGTCTTTTCTTAGTGCTCTTTCTCTCTCTTGCACACTCAATCATTTTTCCCCTCCGGCTGACAGACCCTGTAGTTTTCTGTGATGTGGAAGCAGTGTCCTCAAGTTAGCATCACGGAGGGCAGCAGGAAGAACACTATCTTAAACTGTGCAGTTAGGCTATTTAACCTGAAGATTACATCTACACTAAGATAATGATAGAAAAAAATACATTTGTTTACCATAATTACCTGTATAAATCATAAAGTACAATATAAATAAAAAATAAAGACCCAATAACATGGCCAACAGAAGCATGGCTTTACTGAAAATGTTATTTTCTAAAATAAAAATTAAAAAGAGGAACATTAAAATCACTGATCATTGACAGGAGTAACAGTTTTGTTACATTGCAGTGTTCTGCTGGGAAACCTTGGCTCCTGGCATTCATCTGGATGCTACTTTTAGATCTACCACCCATCACTGTTGCAGACCAAGCACACCTCACTATTCTAAGGGCAACTGTTTCCCCTGCAGGACAGACAGCCCTGTCACACTACAAAAAACAGTGCCAGTCAGGCTCAAGAAACATAACAAAGAGAGACAAAGACTCCCCCGAAATCTAATTTCTGCATACTAATGTTTCAAATTTGTGTTTTTTTTAGCATGAGAGACCTGTAGGCTCTTTGGTTTGTGACTGTAGAGTGGTAATATTCTACTGCAATGACCCCTGAAGTCAGATTTCCAACACGTATTGTTGGAGAAGGCCCACAAGACCCAACTTCACAATCCAAGATGGCAGCAGTGGATGTAAACAGTAGTAAAACTGTACTGCCAGTGTTGTGAATTTGTGACTCACTTAATAAGCCATACACAGAGCACTAACCAGGCTCTATCCGTGAACGTGCTGCAGCTGTGTTTTTGAGCACAAAAAAAAGCAGACATTGCATTGGATTGCTGGTAATGAGCAAAACAAATCCTGTTTTCCTTGCCTTTCTGAGTACTTCTACTGAAACTTGGGAACTCAGGAGTGATGTCACTCCCACCTCTGACACCTGACTTCCGAGGTAAATGGAATGCAGCATTAAAACCCTCGATGACAGCTTAAGTCAAAAGGGAAAATTGAGAACACCTGACCATCTCAGACTAAAATATATTGCTTTACATTAACTTTACATTAAGTAATCTGTCATGAATGTGAGCTTACATGCTTCTTAAAATGTTGCATTGTGGCAAAAAAAACAAACACACAAGTTCAAGCTTGAAGGTCCTGTTGTGTTTGGTGTGTAATGTCGTATAGGTATCAAGGTGTGTGGTCTTCCATAGAAAATAATGTGCACACCCATACAGTGCTAGTATGTGTTCCCAGAAGCCACAGGGCTTTTTTTCTTTTATATCTTTTTAAAATTGTAAATTACAGATTAAGTAACCTGAAATTATTCCAAAAAGCCCTGTGACAGACTGGGGACCTGTCCAGGGTGTACCCTGCCTCTCACCCTATGGCAGCTGGGATAGGCTCCAGTAACAAGTTGAAGACCTACAATGTTTGGGTGGCAAGAGAGCTGGAGTAATGTGGAGGTATGCTGATATTCAGTACAGGAATGAATAATGCACAGGCGTGTTATTGGTTACGTTTAGCTACCCCTTTCTGGGCTATCATCTAATTGTAATGAGTTAAAGAGGGAGGCAGATGTAATTAAGAGGCCTGAAAGTGGTCCATTCTGGTTCAAGAGGAGGAAGAGCAGGTGAGAATGAACAAGACAGAAAAAGAATTTAAAGTCATGGAGCAGCCAGGAATACTGTCACACTAAACACAACTTCCTCGTAATTCTGTTTCAACAGCTTCACATAAACAGTCTGCTGTATTAACTTGAAGAGAAATGTTGACTTTTTGGGGGTTTTACTTATGTTTGCATATCCACCCTACCAACAAGAAGGAGGGACTCAGAAAGTGGGAGCTTAATGACTGCTTTCCATCCTGCTTCATGTTTTTGTTGGTCTGTAGGGGGATGTGTGTCAGAGGGAAAAAAATAACACCACACTGCACATAGTTTAGATAAATATAAGAGAAATTTAAGGAAAAAAGTCATTTTTAAAGCACTGCAGACATGCTTCCTTTGCTATATTCATTCAGCAAACAAAGGTCAACAGTTTTCACAGAGTGGTTTCGATGTTTATTTTAATCAACATCTGTTTACTTCAAGCAGTACACGAGGAGCAATGCCCTTTGTCCTACAAATATCATATCCTACGTTGACTGTGCTCTTTTACCCACTGTCTTAGATTGTGATATCACTCAGTGTGCAATGAGAAATTATAATCAGCCCAATGTGAAAGTCTCAGTGTTGCCAAAGATGTTTGTGGCTAGAGGTGCAACTCAGGAAGTCGTTATGGAAAATGGCAAAGTCCCTGCAAATGTGTGGTATGTCTGTGTGGAAAATAGCTTCACTGGAGGGTGATGTACTATAAGCCTTTTTCAAATGGCTCTGGACTCTGTCCTAAAATTACACATAGAGACACTGACAGTTACACAAAGACACACAGAGACAGACAAAGAAACATTCAGTGTGACAGCAAGTGATAGCAGTGCTGACACCGGGCTGAGGAGTAACAGTGCAGCCCTTGCATGTGATGCAACCTGGATACATGTGTTTAACCATAAAAACAATAGAAATGACATGAATAAATAGGCAGTGAGACAGATTTGAAATTTTCATTATAGAACTCATCGCACTTATAGCTGCTACCCATCTGTCCTGCATCAACTAAGAAGCCACCATCAAAGCCTCTGTGGTGGTTCTGCTCACAAGAGTTCGATCTGCATTTTTAACATGATGCAATTTAAAGCATTTTAAATAACTTTTTAGTTTGTTCAGCCAAAACCAGGTTCGAATGCACCATCAGCCCTTGCTCCCCCTTGTGTTGCTTGCTTGCTTTATCTACTTGTGCCTGTGCATGTGTGTTAGGTTAACTGGTGAGTCTGAATGGACCACAGGTACAAATGTGAGTCCATTCAGAGTTGTTCTGGACTGGTAACCTGTCCCTTGCCTCTCGCTCCATGACCCCTGGAATACGCTCCAGCTGTCATGAGGGCAAAATGGATGATGGACATTTGTAGTTGTTTAATGCATTAACTTTGACAGTGCATTTGTTTTAATCACACTTTGCTAGTTGGGTGCTTATCAGAAACCAATGAGTGCAGTGTTGATTGGAATTTTTGTGGTAGCTGCTGCATTTTGTGATCATTTAAAATGCGTCAAGCCTCCGACCACACATAACGCTAAATTAAACACACATAAACACCACAACTCATGTAGTGTCAATGTCTGATAGGAAGCTATCTAGCACTGGCTCTGATGTCATATCCGGTGTACTGTTTTTGACTAAAAGTTAGTTGATGGTATCTGCTATGTCACCAAGATGGTGACAGTTGGGGATGATGAGTGTATACAGCCTTTCAAAGTCAGATTTTTGACAGGTATGAGTACACCATCTGGGTACTCATATTTGTCAGCATTAACATATTTATGCCTTTAAAATAATAAGTGTGTGTACAAACTCTGTTGTGCCAGAGTTTAATACAAGGCCAACATATTATACTGTTTCTCAATAAATAAGTTGCTGAAGCCAGTTAGAGCATGGCCTTTTCCTGTGTTTGGTCTTAATTGAGACACATAATGTGTCCCAACCCAGCTTAGTTCCAGCTGGAGGGGTTCTGCTGCACGTTATGAGAAACCCAACAAACAAACAAAACAGGAGATATATGCAGCTGTTGTTTATTTCATGTCTATCCATTGAATTGACCCCCCCACACACAAAATGGGAATAGTCTATTTAGGTCGTGTTTGTGTGGCTTTTAGGTATGTAAGTATGTATAAATGAGGACGTTTGTGCATTAGATGACAGTTATTTTCATAAGCCTGATTGATAAATTCGTTGAGATTTATTTAATAATTGTCGTAATCCTGGGTCTTTGGCTCAGTGTTTTGAATTTATTCTTGGTCCTTTGTTTAGAGTTTTTCATCTGATTTTCTATATTCTTGTAGTTTTGTACAAACCCGCCCTCTCTATGATTCAAATGTCTTGTTAAGTCTCCATTTGTATAAGGTGCGTTCATGATTTGTTACTTCCTGTTTTATTCTGTTGCATTGTGTTCAGTTTTGCTTCCTCTATCTCATTTTCTCCAGTTGGTTTCGGTTGTGCTCCCTGGTGTCTTTCATTTCCCCAATCACCCCAAGTGTATTTAAGCCCTGAGTTTTCCTCAGTTCTTTGTCACGTTGTCCTTCATTGTCTCCATGCTCTGTGATCTCCTTTTGCTCTGTTCTCTAGTTCCTGCCCAGCAGACCTTTTTTTGGGTTTGTTATTCCTGTGAATAATCAGTATTAAAGATGAATTCTGAGTTAATTCCCTACTTCTGGAGTCCTGCATTTGGGTCCTATGCTGCCTGCCACACAGCTGTTCCATGACAATAATGCTATTGGTGCTAACCAACCCAGCAAAGTCTCATTAACAACCTTTATTGCCTAAAATCAATATTATAGTATACAGTGCTATTATATATGTAACTTTAGGTGAGATCATAGATCATATGTGCCTTCAAACCTTGGTAACAGTGCCCCCAACTTTACTTTAACCATTTTGTGCTTTGTAAATCCTGTCAGCTCCTTCTTGAGATCCGCTGACCACCTCAGTTGTGTCTCACCTCACTTTCTCTCACCGCTTGCCTCAAACCGCTGGGCCAATCCAATTACCCCGAGTTCAAATGTTACAGTCACAGCTTTCTTTTTTGTTGTTTCTCAATCCTTGAGAGCCGCCCCTGACCCTTTGTAATCCATCACCGGAGATCCCAGCTGCTGTGGTAACCAAATTAAAAGTGTCACAGAGTAATGATGATTGGCCTGAAATTCAGTCATAGCCTTGTCAAGGAGGGGTGCATCTGTAGAGTTCAGTGAACATGTGTTTTGGGTCACGGGGGTGCACTCCCAAAAAAACCCTGAGAAGTCACGTGGTTGTTTTCTGAGTACGACTGATTCGTCTTCTGGGGGAAGTTTTCAAGTTGTCCAGTAAAAAAATAAAATAAATAAAAAACGGGAAGCATGAGAAGTTCTGGTTTCAACAAACACCCTTAACCAACCTCCAGCCCTTCCGATGCAAGTTATGTGAAGGCTGAGCTAGTGTTGGTGAAATGTCAGCATTACAGAAGCACACTGGTGTGTGAAGTGGCTGCCCAGACACCTTCTAAAGGGTTTGCAGGCACTGTGCTAATTGGCCTGCTTCTGGTAACAATACAACAGCTAAATGTCAGGGCTCCCTCAGCACTTTGTCTCCATGCTGGTTGCTTCTCACACTTTTGTTTAATACTCTTCATTGACTAGAAAAACACAGGAGACAATGGACCCCACGAGTTTTGCTACAGTGGGAGGTTGTGTGTGTGTGTGTGTGTGGGTCAGTGTGTAAGCCTGATTAAAAGCTCATGCAGGATACTTTATGTTAATATTGTTTACATAAATCACACAGTTTCTATTTTCCAGCCTCTTTGTCTATAAGAACAGAAATATTCTATAACTTAGGCAAAAAAGTTTATCCTGAATTGTCCTGATGTTGTTGAACAAAACAAAAACAAAAACAAAAAACAACCCAGACTGATCTGATTTCCTACAAGGTCAAAGCACTGCCACAATCACCAAGAAAATCTGGTGGAAATACTATTAATCCTGCTAGAAAATACACATGCAAGCTTTTGTGGCCCTCTTGAAACCCTCTTCTCACACCATAAAATTATCCTCTCTCTCTGGTTATGCTTTAATTGCACTCCATTTGCTGTAGAAACCCGGCCACATTCGGCATATTTTGTCAGTCTCTAACCATCCGTACTTGAGCATTATCGTAACACTGAGGCACAGGAAACCACCAGAAAATGCTGACTCTGTCTTACTGAAAGTGTGTTTGTGTGTCTGTGTGTGTCTGTGTGTGTGTGTGTGTGTGTGTGTGTGTGTGTGTGTGTGTGTAGTGCATGAGAGAAAAACACGCCTAAAAACCTCAAACTACCAGGATGAGTTAATGCATACAGCTGCAAAACTGTAAGTTAACTGCATCAAGAAAGTTTATAATGGTGTTTAATTATAGTTCATAAATTAATTTGTTTAAGGAATCATTGCTGATAATGCAGCCAAGGATACAGTGGAGACAAAAGCAGCAATACCAACAGTAATTAGTGTTACGCACATTCCCTTTGTGTTTGCTTCCTATTAGTTTTTTCTCTCTCCTCCCTCACTCTTCAGCTTAATAGCTCTCTCAGGTGCACAGGTGGAGTAATTGGTGATTGCCCTGCCCCGCCCCTGTCTAAGGGAGGCTGGGAGAGTATGTGCGTGTGTGTGTGTGTGTGTGTGTCTCCCTCCCTCCCCAGACCTTTATTTTACTTTCTGCTTTAATAGTGTGGCATCCTCTTTAGATATCACTGAGATGCAAACCCAATTCCAGAAAAGTTGGCACAGTGTGTAAAATGTAAATTAAAAACAGACTACAATGATTTGAAAATCTCATCCCATAAACCCATATTTTATTAACAATAGCACAAGGAAAACCAAAAGCCATGCTGTTGTAATAGATTCTGAATGCTATTTAGCAAAGACATCATGGATGGCAGCATGTTGCCCTAAAACTTGTATATACCTTTTAACAGTGATGTTGTCTTTCCAGATGTGCAAGCTGCCAAATCCAGAGGCACTAATGCACCTCCATACCATCAGAGATGCAGGCTTTTGAACTGAGATGGTCCCTCTCCTCTTTAGTTCAGAGGATGCAGCATCCATGTTTTCCAAAAAGGATTTCAGATTTTGATTCATCTGACCTCAGAACAGTTTTCGACTTTGCGTCAGTCCATTTTAAAGCTGAGCTTTAGCCCAGAGAAGACAACTGTGTTTTTGGATCATGTTCACATATAGCTTCTTCTGTCATGGTCCTGGGTCTGTGACCCCTTGTTTCTTAGTTTAATGGACTTTTGTAGTTGGTTTATTTGCCTTCATGATCATTGTTTCATTTTGTTTCATGTGTTCTCCTTTTGTATTCTTAGTTTAGTTCTCAGTTGCTTTAGACTTTAGTTCTCCCTGTGTTTTTCCCTCAGTATCCCTCCCTTTTGTGTCAAGTCTCCTCGGTGTGCCCGTCTAACCCCGTGTGGTGTCAAGCTTCTCACTTCCTGTTTTATTTTGCCAGTCTCTTGTTCTGTGTGCTGTGTGTCCTGCTTTTACTTCCCCTTGTCTCGGCATCTTTCTGTTCACCTGTTCTCCCAGCTGTTTCCACCTCTCCATTATCCCTCTGTGTTGCACTCTCCCTTTGTTCCCTGTCAGAGCATCATGTCTCCCTTCCCTTTGTGTCTTTGGGTACTCCTTCCATTTTCTCAACACTCTCATCACTTGGCAGATTTCCATCTGCATTTCAGTATAACTTTTACTTGTTTCAATTAGATTTTCACATAGGGGTCATATCCTTGATAATTTATTTGAAGATTACTAGATTTTTAACCACTATCCATGAAATGATAAGATAAAGCAGTAAAGGTGCTCCCTGCTGGCCACTGCTCAAAGTAACAAAATAAAAAAATACCACTACATCGCTTGTCAGCCACGAGGCTGTGGTTCATGTCCCAATGAGACCTTTGTGTTTTGAAATTGTTTTGTCACTTGCTTTTTGCTTTCACTTTCACTGAATGGTTAGATTTAGACACTAAAAACTAATTGGTTCATTTCAGGAAAAGATCCAGGTTTGGGATAATATAGGTTCCTTCACACAAGTGGCCTTGCATGTTGAAAAAGGACAAGTTGGAATGACAGATCTGACTCGCTAATGCCATAAACCAGATCATCAAGCTCTGCTGCGAAAAGACAGCTTGTGTGCAACTCCAACAGCTTTGACAAAATGGTCTGGCAATAAGAAGGAGATTATTCTGTCTGGATCATCTGTAGGAACAAATTCACCCAGTTACTCAAGCCTTTGTTAAAATTGATAAATTTACTAGTGTCTTTATCAGTACTTTAAGTCAAGCTTTTGAACTGGACTTTAGAAAAAACAAGAAGGGAAAATTTGCCAAAGGTTAAGATATTTTGATCTGAATGTTTTGAAATGCTGGCGTGAATAGACGACAGTTTTAAGAGGTGCACAGAGTCATATTTTAAAATGCTAGCTTTGATCCTGGCAGTAGTGAAAAAAAGTAATATTTCTTCACTGATGAGATTTTTTTTTAAATATGGGAAAACATGTTCAAGTCTCACATTGGATATTTATAGTCTGACGAAGAGGAGAAAATTAAACAAGCAAGTTTGAGGTCATGTGTTTTCAAAATTATAATGTTTGAAAATATGCCTTGGGACTATACATTGGTGGAGAAAGAACTAAACAAATACTAGAAATGCCTTTTGGAATTTGTGTATTTTTACAGAAGATTAAACCTCATGCTCCAGTGGAGAGTCACTGACATTTAGACACACAGTAAAAACATTAATGCAACTTGACCTTTTAATACTGCACCCTTATTTGCAAACATCGTTTAACCTAAATTTCACACCACTATGTGCAGAGTCAGTGAGAGCCTGGACCAAACATCCAGTGAACGGAAGAAGCTTACTGTTCTTCCTGGACCAAACGAATAGTTTTAATGAATCAAAAGCAGGGAACAGAAGGCTCAATTACACTGTGATGTAACATTGGTTGAGTGTATGTGCGCGCGCGTGTGTGTGTAGTTGGCAGATAGACTGCTGGGACTGGGACTGACATTTCCCAGCAGGGAAAATGTATGAGTCTAATGGCACTTTGTTTTAAATTTGTCATCTGTGGAGAGACAGTGGAACAGCGTGGCAGCCAGTGACTGTTTGGTGAGTATGCTTGACCGGCTGGCTTTGCAGCAGGTTTGGCTAGCGATTGAGAAGAGCGTAAGGAGAACGTGCTGTAAAAGCCTGCAAATGTAAAACAAACTATTTGTGCAGAAGTGTCAGGTAGTGCCCCTCTCATGATGCAAACTGTCAAGGTTGCACAGCACTGTTTCTCCTTTGACCTCTCAAGATGTAAATAATTGATGTAGTTTAATATTCATGTAGGTTGTAGGATTCAGAGGAAAACAAACACATTCAACCCCCCTACCCCCCACCCTCAGCCCATAACCATACATCAGCCCCCGCCTTTCTTGGAGTGCCAGTACAAGAGCCTATGAATCGCTCAGTCAGCTTCTTTTCTTGTGAAAGAAGCACATTTCATCTCATTTGTTTGCGTGTTGTTTTTTTTTCTTTTTCCTGCCTTAAAAAGTTTGCTGTCCCAGAAAGGGGGTAGTGGTGGTGGTGGTGGTAAGTAGCAGGCTCAGAGGCTGGCCTGTTCTGAGCTGTGCAGCAGTTGTGCTGTGCAGCCAACCTGTGCACATTTTCCCTGCAGTTGCTATTTAAGGAGAGTGAATTGCTATTAATATCTTTCTACCATTTCCACCTTTCTCCAGTCTCTCCCTTCTCTTTCTCTGCTGACGACACTACACTCTTCCTCCTTCTTTTCACTCTCTGCTACTTCACCCTTTTCCTCCTTTATTCCTCTTCAGGCAAAGCTCATTAGTCAATAAAAGCCTAGAGCTATGTTTATTGTAGTGTTTTTGTATCCACAGTATATGTGACTATAATATGCTAAATTACCACAGTGGCATTTGACATGGATTTCGATGTGTTTGTCTGACTATAAATAAAGCTCACTTTCCAAATTGAGCTTTTCTGAGCATTTGTTCAAACAGGTCTATATATTTACCAGTTTGTGTCCTTGCAGAAGGTGTCACTGCAAGTGTGTGTTCAGTAATTGGACTGTGTTGTTATTCGTGTTTGTGCACCTGCAGCATGTGCATAGATTGCGGGTCAATGCCTGAGAGTTGTCGTTAGAGCCTAAGGGATCCAGGCCGGCGCCGTGCACACAAACACAGACACACACCTACGCTTATATGTACAGTAATAGGTACTATGACATAACCCCATGGCCCTTTCAGTTTATGTCCATATCCACCCTTCAGCTTTATTTTCCTGTTTCTCTTTAACTTTTTTCCGTTCATTGAGAGAACCTTTGTTTTTTTTTCTCACTTTGAACTGTAAACCATCTGTCATCGCATCTTTCAACATGTTAAAGAAACTGTAAGAAACTTCTCATCTAATCCAGTTGTAAATATTTGTATATATGTATATCTCACCTCTGTATGTATTGATGATGATATTCAGGGTCCAAAGAAAAACTCTGAAAGACCTTCAGAAAGCCTGGACAATTACTTGAGACCAAAAGAAATGAGGGGTGGCTAAGGCTTTTGCACACTATTATGTCACTCCATTATTCATATTTAAAGGGAAGACTTGCAGGTAGTTAAAAAAAAAAAAAGTCAATTTAATTACTATTGAAAAAAACCCTGCTGCACAGTAGTGGAAAGGGGAAAAAATTTCTGAAACAAGTAAGGTGGATGAATTAGATAAAAATCAAGGAGCAAATATGCAAGAGCAAAAATGGCATGGTCCAGACACAGACTAACATACATACCAGGGAGAGAAGGGTAATAAGATTAACAAGGTACAGGAGGGTGAGAAAAGACCAAAGGGGGGAAGAAAAACCACAGAAAGCCAGATGAGGAGGTAACCTTCAAAATAAAACAGGAAGGGGGAACAAAAATAAACCCACACAGACTAAAACATGTGGAGGCAAAGATAGAGGGAACAGAGGCATTACAGAAAGAAAACTAAGATTTTATAATTAAAATTACAAAAGCCATGATAATATTATCACTCACTCATAAAACTGGCACCTTTTGTATTTTTTCATACAACATAATATTTACTTGATACTTAAATGCTTATATTTATGGTAAAAGTACAAAATACATCAGTGTAACTGATAGCTGCTTTATCACCAAATCGTAATTGAATCAATGCTACATTTTTCCCACAATCTAAGCCCCATTTCTCTCAGTCTGTTACGCTGGCTGGTGAACAGCAGAGATTGCTTACATGCACACACAGTGTAATAAAATAATACACAATTTCATGTATGTTTATTAGAACTGGTAACACCTTTATATCTCACTTCAGTATACTCACAGGCCCACCAAAGTAATGTGAGAACTCCTTTTTCACTTATGTATGCTTACAGGAAAACAGCAGTAAAAGCACCTTGCCTAGCTTCCATTAAAAGCAATCTTCCTGCCTTGCAAGCTGCCGAACATTCATTTGTTGTCTGCCTCACCAGCAGACCAATGACCCTCTGGAGGTCTAAAGGCCCGGAGCCAAATTCTGTGCACTTTATACTGCATATACATACAGAGGCTCATAGTTTGGATTACGAATCTTTAGAGTTTCAGCAGAGATGCTTCACATTAATCTTTCTTTCTTTCTTTCTTTCTTTCTTTCTTTCTTTCTTTCTTTCTTTCTTTCTTTCTTTCTTTCTTTCTTTCTTTCTTTCTTTCTTTCTTTCTTTCTTTCTTTCTTTGTCTCTCCATCTCTCCCTCTCTTACTGTGCTTGCATTTTTCTTGATTCTCCACAGTGTCCACGAGACAAATTACACTGTTGGATTTTGGAGAAAAGTCAGATATTCTCTGTATAAAGCAGAGCATGCATTATTCTTTTTATAAACTTCTGGGGCAATTACTAAGCCTTTGAGTAGACAGCCTTTCAGTAAACTTATTGAGTGGCTGATTTTCATAATTTATTGTATTCATTACATCACAACAGCCTTTTTCATGTGACACATGGTGGATCTACAGTCATGTGAAGAAGAAAGTTTTCACGACACATTTGCAGTCCCTTGAAAAACTAAGTTCACCCTTACTGCTTCCATAGGAATTAGAGGGTAAGTAGCAGTAGCTGAAACAATGTCCTTTAGGCAGATGAGGCCAAAGTGGAGATATTTGGCCACAATGCACAGAATCAGGTTTGTAGAGAACCAAACACAGCACATCAGCAGAAACACCTCATACTGTGCCAAGTGTTAACTGTAGTAGTGGAGTGGTGATGATTTGGGCTTGTCTTGCAGCCACATGACCTGGGTATCTTGCAGTCATTGAGTCGACCATGGACTCCTCTGTATACCAAACTATTCTAGAGTCAAATGTGGGTCATGCAACAGGATAAAGGTTCCAAGCACAGCAGCAACTCTCCAGCAGAATAGCTGAAAAAGAAAAGACTAAAAGTGTTGCAATGGCCCAACCAAAGTCCAGACCTCAACCTGAATGAATAGCTGTAGTGGGAGCTTAAGAGAGCCGTGCATAAATCAGTGCTTTTAAACCTCAATGAACCGAAGGTTTGTAAAGAAGAGTGGGCCAAAATTCCTCCACAACGATGTGAGATTCTGATAAAGTCATACAGAAAAAAGTGATTACTTCAAGTTGTTGCTGCGGAATCTACTGAAGCTACTGAATCCTGGGGTGTAGTTAGTTTTTCACAGGACTGCATAGAGTGCCATGAAAACTTTCTTTTTTTCACATGACTGTATATATGCTCATTTATTATATGCCTTTAACCTTCTTTTCCTCTTATGTCATCCCTACTTGTGATCATCATTTGCTGAATATGTAAAGCAAAGGCATTGTGATGTCTACCTCATAAAAATGATAATGCCTAGCTCAGTAGAGCATATTTAATCTGATTTTTACTCTCTCCTCTCAGAATTCTTAGATTTTGAACCATGTTGAATATCTTTAGGAAAGAACCTCAATATAAGGATATTTTATTGAGGCAGGATAAACTCAAGGCTGAGCCAATTTCCTTTCAATGTCCCATGAGTCCAACCCTGCTGAATTGGTGGATTTCAACTGATGCTTTGCTCTTAATTGACATTTCCCTGAAAGGGAGGGAGTGATGGCGTGTGGTGGTACTGGGGTGGATGGAGAAAATGTGCCTTCAGCAGAAATGTGACTCCCTCTCGATATTCATCATGCATGGCCTAACTGTCTACTCATCTGTTTTGTTATTTATGTATTTATATCTTAATGTATGATAAGCAGATAGAAGCAAATGCATCTTCTTGGTGGGCGCTAACAAGTCTTAAATCCATAGAGGAGCCATAATGGAACATAAAAGACAAGTAATGAAAAAGGATGTAAGTCATGTCAGATAGCTTTACTTTATAAATCTAGATGTTATGTGTTATTAATCATCTTTTTGAATGAATCTGGTCATACTGTATTCTTCCTAACATTGCCATCTAAACTAAAAGTGTAAAACTATATTGGTGACTTGTTTCAAAGGATTTCTATTTTTATTGGAGCCAATGGGCTTTGTGGGGCTGATGGTCAGAGAAAGAGGAGAGAATCTGGAAAGCCAAACAAAAAGGGGGGGGCTGACACTTTGTGTTTAGTGGTTTTGGTATTTTCATAGAATTTGCAAAAATAACTTCCTTATACTTTAAGCACTTAAATGGTAATAAAATCTTTGCAGTACAGTCCAAACACAGGACTCTGACGTTCACGCCAATCAGGCACACTGCTGACAGATGACGCGAATAAATAACATTTATTCACTCATTACAATGCAGTGCTCTGCAGGGAAACCTTGGGTAATCGGGTTAATGTCTACATTATTTTGACATTTACCACTTAGCTGAACACTGTTGCAGAACAAGCACACTTCTGGATCACAACAGCACTCCCCAATGGCAGCAGCCTCCCCGCCGTAGAACAAGGTGCCCCTTCAGACCACAAAAACTGCCCAGGAACAGCTTGAGGAACACAAGTAAGAATTTGAGGTGTAGACCCCACATGCTGATTCAGTCATGCATCATTTGGAAGCACCATTAAGATCCTGAGCCATGGAGGCCCTACACCAATACCTTGATAGGTCAGCTGTTTTGGTGGCACAAGGAAGACCTCCTTGACATTTGGCTTTAATATTGTGACTGATCAGGGTACATATCCAACACACTGCACAACATATAAGGTCCACATCATTTTTGTAACTTTGTCTCACTCTACCACTACAGTTGATTTTAAATCAAACAATTTGGATCCCCAATTTATAGAAATGGAAGTAATTCCTAAACATTTAATGTAATGTTTTTAAGGGGTTTTTCATAACTGCATGTGAGTTTGGAAGATACCTATACTCATCTTTGACTTATGAACAGAATGCGATGAGTTTTGAAGAGTTTGTTACATCACAACCAGCAGAACTACACTTTGTGAATATACACACTGACTTCATAAAGTAATATGATGACTGTGTTGGCAGTAACTCATTGAAGTGTATTGCGATTACGGTATGTAAGGGACAGTGTTGTATTCAGGTAAATGCAGACTTGTGTTTCTATAGGAATGTTGTGTCTGCATTTTGTAAAAGTCAAGCTGTCGATCCTGCTGTCTGTGCTCTAACTTGTTTCCTGTCATAAAGCACAAGTCAATGAAGCCCCCCTGAAATGCTGCCCCAACGAATCTCCTCCTCACTGTATTACACACAATGCTTTGAGTTAATTGAGGGGAAGGAGAGGGTTTAGTCAGCACATTACTCAGCTGATGAATGACCAAAATGCATTGTTTGCAGAGAGTCATCTGAGTGTATTTTTCAAACTATCCCTTCTGTGGCTGAAGCACTGTGTATGCATCACTGGGCTGAGAAATATACAGTGGTAATTAGGAGGTGTCTGTTTATTCACACGTGGTGTCCAGTCTCTTTCTGGCTGTCTAAGATCTACTCTGTCTTTCTATTTGTAGCATCTTACTATTGGGAAACTGTGGCTGGGCAGGCAGACAAAACAAAAACAGTCTGAGAAGTTGCTCACTGACCTGTCTCCCATGTGATGATGAATTGCTGTTTTTTGTTTTGTTTTTGTTTTTAATGAGATCACAATTTAGACCATTCAGATTGACCACATGAATCATTACTGCTGGGTTTTAATCAGAGCCCAACCGATTTAATGTATCAGTCCTAAAATCTTGAAAATGTGTTCATTTCTCTTGACTTACATAACTGTATAAAACCCTTACTAACCCTTACTGTTAATAGACATTTCAGTATATGCAATATTTTTAGGTCCTGTCCACATATACACAGGGTTTAGTAAGTGTAGCTTTTTGTGTGTGTTTCGGCCTTTCATCCACACACAAACACTGCAAACGGAGCTTTGGAAAAACTCCTTCCAGAGCAAAGATTTTCATAAATTCCAATTCTGCATTTACACGTGGACAAGAAAAACTAAGACTGTCTTGCAGGATTAAAGATGTGCACCTTTATCTCCTTTTTAGACATCAGACTGTGCACCGTGTTGTTGTTTCTGCAGTGGAGGATTCAGACAAAATACTGTTGCAGGTATTTGACACATTTCTCTGAGAAATCTCCCAGTCTGAGTTTTGTTGCCTTTTTTTTTTGTAATTTTATAATCCAGTGTGATGGTGAGGATTAGTACAACATCACTGTTTGTTCAAACACTCACTCACATATTGTCTCCTAACTGCAGAGGTGCCCTGTGGTTCATGTGTCACCGGTTGGGAATCTTCCTGGTTCGTTTGTTTGGTTTTTCCAGATCGATCAGTTCAGATCTCACAAAACAAATCTATTGGTTTATTCTTGTGTCCTGTGTGTTATTTTTTAATATAACACTGATGCCTTCTTACACTTCACCTCAACCAGTGAGATGGTGACAGTGTGCGAGTAATTAGGTCTTTTTTATCGTCTCTTCTTCTGCCAAATATTTACTGATGATTACGTTTTCAATTTGTTTTTGCTTTTGTTTAATATTCTGCTCTTTTATCCCAATGGAAAGTTTCTCAGTGGAATGACAAATTATAAACAGTGTACAGGTCCGTCTTTGTGTCGTCTGACCTGCTGCATTTTTGTAAAACAGCTTTTTTAATGCAAATGCCTAAAATGCACTTTATTTCTTACACATTAGCCCGGTTAGAGACTTGTTGATCGTATTACTGATCGAAGAGAAAGGGCACCATTGTGTGAGGCTTTGAAAAGTGGTTTAGGGTCCAGCAAGTGTTCTCTAACTTTGGGCTCTGACATGTAGACCAGCTGGACCAGCAGCTGCCACCTGGATAATCCTGCCTCGCTGTTCTAGATTTCACATGGCACAAAGGGCAGCCATAGAGTGGTTGTGTGTTTGTCTGCAACATTGTTTATTTCTCTCAGCTCTTTTTCTTTTTTCTTTTTGTTCTTTTACCCTGTTTGTTCCGTTCCGTTTGATCTGATTGTGCTGCGGTTCTTGTCGCAGAGCTGCAGAGTATGTGATTAAAGTCAAAAGCAAAGCACCGTTTAAGGGACAGCTGGGCTTCATAATGCAGTTGTGTTGATGTGTGATAATCTTACCATTGTTGAGGTAATCTCAATATTGGTAATTAAGTTTTTGTGGTTGCCTGACAGTAAATTTTTAATCCCACTCTCATTAAGAATATCTGATTAAATACATTTATTATAGTTCTCTTGAGGAACAATTTCTGAAAATAAAACAACCCATCTTAAAACAAGAAAGCCTGTGGAGTGTGCAGTCATCAAGAGATAATGAAAAAAAGAGGCATTATTCTCTAACATAATCAGCATACTGTCCCTCCTTTTAATCGCCCTGTTGACACTTCTACCGAATCTAACAATAACTTTTTCCACTTCTTAAGCGGGACGGAGACTTAGTGCCGGCTTTTTTTTCTCTTCTTTTTTAGCCCCACACAATTTCAAAAACATAATAAACAAAAGTTAAGGTTAATATACTATCCATAGTGGGGAAATTATTGCTGAATGGCATTAAATATTTTCCTTTTTTCTAATTCACATTGTAGAGTAACAGTCACATGTGAGAACTGCTCTGTGATTAATAGGTTTGGCATTTTAAAATGTTCCCTAACAGATGTCTTGAACTTAATGATGGAAATTCTGACTTACCACATCTGCAGCGAGACTGAAAACATTAAGTGTTTATATTAACATGAGAGCAGCTTAAGCGTGAGACAGAATCAGTCAGAATTTATGTTGTGTTTAATTTCAGATGAGTTCTTCAGCTCAAGTGGCCATTACTTCTATGGGGGGAACTTTTTCTTCCTAGCTGAGCTGCAGGTTTTCATTTACTTTGGAAGAGGACGGTTCAGTCCCTTCAGCTGCTAATTTTAACATCCAACTAAAAGCTTAAGGCTATGCTGTACTAATCCATACTATGCTCTAATGTTATATGTGGGAACATACTGCCATACCTGGTTTGCGGTAATGGATGAACATTTCACCGAGTAAAACCTAAGGGCTCATTGATGGCAGGAAGTAGACTGGGTTGTCCACTACTTGGAAGACTGGTGGTTTAATCTGTGCTTCCTGCATTCGTCATGTCATCTCACCCTTGGCCAAGATACTAAACCCCAAAAACTGCCCCTGATGTTTGAATCATGTGTGATAGGAAACATGCTGTATCAATTCAGTTTGTGTTGTGCTGTGAGTGGTCAGTAAGACTAAAAAAAAAAAGTTAGAATGTAACAGTAAAGGTCATTGGCAGAAATAAGCAGTATGAGACAGAAGATAAAGTGATCATTGGCTTTTGTCTTGTCTTTTTAATTTGATGATAGATGTTGACTTCTCTTTTTCTCTCTTTCACTGATCGTTCATCGAATTTATCCAGAAAAAATGTTCCACTGAACTTATTTGAAAAAAAAAAAAAAAACACAAAACAAAAAAACAATGACTTTTTGGTTTGTGGCTAAACCACATTTTTACTTAAAAATTTTTTTTTAATTATTGTATACATATATTTACAGTATGTCTTTTATACACTCACTGGATGCCTTGCTAGTATCCCTACAGGGGGATATTTTGGTAAGCCTATGCAAACCGTAGCCTCAGTTTTCGGTTCTTAGCTGCCAGGAGTGGCTCCCGGTGTGATCTACTGCTGAGGTTGCCCATCTGCTTCAAGGTACAACATGTTGTGTGTTTAAAGATGCTCTTCTGCACGCCTTGTTTGTAACAAGTGGTTATTTGAGTTACTGTTGCATTCCTATCAGCTCAAAGCAGTCTAGCCATTCTCTTCTGTGACCTCTGGCATCAACAAGGCATTTTCACTCAGTGAACTGCTGCTCACTGGATATTTTCTCTTTTTCAGACCATTCTCTGTAAACCCTAGGGATGTTTGTGTGGAAAAATCCCAGTAGATCAGCAGTTTCTGAAATACTCAGACCAGCCTGTCTGGCACCAACAACCATGTTACGTTCAAGGACCGTTAAATTCTGATGCTCAGTTTGAACTTCTGCAGGTCGTCCTGACCATGGCTACATGTCTAAAAGCAGTGAGGTGTTGCCATGTGATTAAATATCTGCAATAATTAGTGGTTGAAGCAGTGCACCTGATAAAGTGAGTGACCATTACTTTCATTGAGCTTTATAATTTGCGTCAAAAAAAATTCAACTTGGTTCCATTAGTGTGATTTATGGACCATTGACTGAATGTAATTGTTTGTATTGTGTTACAGATCAACAAATCTTTTCCTGCTTTCTGTGCAGTTTTATGTTTTCTATGTTGGTTAGTCATGCAGAGGATAAATAATATATATAACAAACTGTGTATAACTGGTGTGTGCTTGTGTGTGTGTTTCAGTTTTCTTTTGGTGTTCAGCTGCTTGGTGTTGTCCGTGTCATCCACCACACCCGACCACCAGAAGGCTGCAAACCAAGGTCTCTTCATCCTGGTAGGCCCCTTTCTTCTCTCTAGTTTGCATTTTTACATATACAAACACACATTTATGGCAGCTTCAGCACATGTGGTCATACACTGTCCTTGCGTGCTTGCCTTCTCTACTTACTACAGTTTATCCATACGTACATGCGCATGTGCATTTCTTTACCGTTAGAAGCACAGACAGCCATGTAAGCAGGTTGGGAGGATTCAGGTGTTGTTGACTGTGCAGGAAATCGCAGAGACACGATGCACTAATCCTAATAGCTATCCCTTAATCTCTTCTTTTCCTCTGTACTTCAGCTGCTTTAGTGAAAGGTAATGGACACCCTTCTCCTCCTTCTTAACCTGACTTCGTCCTCTCTCAGCCACCTTTTTCCCCATCTCTCTTCCCACCTATCTCTTCATAATGTGTTATTTAATGGTAGTCCTCTCTAACTTCCAAATTCCCTTGGTTCACTATCTTTCAATCAATCACCTGTCCATTAGCAGACAATCAGCCATTAGTGGATTTTACTTACACAAACATTTGCTCTAATGACAGATTGGTTTGGTGAAGCCTTAAACTGTGTGTGCAGTGCCAGAAACCTGAAAGCAGGAAAGATGAAGATGGCTATAACTTACTTACGAGCATTGAAATCTTTCTTAAATTAATATTTTATAAAAATAAAATTATATAAGTTTAGAAACTGAACGTATAACACTAGCTTTACAGTGTCTCCGGCTATATTTGCTATTTTCTACAGCAAAGACTGTTAAAGTGGAAAGGTTAAATACACAGAGTGCAGGGAGTGTAAATCACAGTTCAGCAGTTCACGCTTTTGTAGAAAATGGAAAATATACTTCCCAACTAGATGTTCATCACATATGGTGTGGCATACTGTGTACTTTTTATGTTACCATGATCCTTTCCACAGCATTGACATATTTCCATTTGTTTCTCTTTTCTGATCGCACATTGAGAGTGCGTTGAGTTTATTTCAGAGGTAACAATGTCCAGTTTCTGAAAATGGTATTTAGGGTGTGGCTGAAACACAAGCTAAGCCTAACCATAATCCAAAATGGGTCGTTGGCAACTTGGTAGATGTTACGACCATAAGGTCATAACTAAGTTTCAACTACATTCAGGCTTTTACAAACACCAGTGTGCTACTTTTAATAAAGTAGATAGCTCTGTTGAGGAGGCAGTTGGTGTGCATGATAAAACCTTAAGTTCAGATTCGATGATCTAATGGAAACCCACAACACACATCACTGACCTCTGTCTCTTGCTCTGTGTTTGTGTCACTTACAGGAGTTTGTAATGATTGTGGTGTTTGGCTTGGAGTACTTCATCAGGATTTGGGCAGCTGGATGTTGTTGCAGATACCGAGGATGGAAGGGACGACTGAAATTTGCCAGAAAGCCTTTTTGCGTCATAGGTTAGAGTGTGTTTGTGTTTGTTGTTTGTAAGCAGTGCACAACAAGTACCTGTCAAGTGTCTGTTTTCCACTGATCCGGTGCTAAAAAGGCAGCCCAAAGTTGGAACCACCACAATAATGGCAGCAGGAGGGGCTGCCATAAGACATGGATTGATAATTAACAGGAGCAGCCTTCTTCTGGAAATTGCCTCTATGATAGCTACAGTATGTAACACTTGTGGAATTAAAGGCATGTAGGTGGAATATAGGTAAACGTGTTCAAGTGAAAAAGTGTGAAGTCTCTCCACTTCTTCTTCAGATTTATATCTTTCTTTGATATGATGTGAACATCTTCTCTTTAGACTTCATAGTGTTTGTGGCATCACTGGGGGTGATTGCTGCAGGAACGCAGGGTAACATCTTTGCTACATCAGCCCTCCGCAGCATGCGTTTTCTTCAGATTTTGCGTATGGTACGCATGGACCGCCGAGGAGGCACCTGGAAACTACTGGGCTCAGTGGTTTATGCTCACAGCAAGGTGAGAATGAGAAGCTGATAAATATATAGTGATGTCCTTTGTTTTAGGACAGTGACACTTTTTTTTTTTGTATTTTTCTTATGTATACAGTCCTCGGTACACTCTGTCCACACTGGATTTTAAATCAAATAATCAAGATGTGACTAAAGTTCAGACTTTAAGCTTTAATTCAGGGCTTTAACAAAAATGTCACATTAACTGTTTTGGAATTACAGACATTTTTATAAAGAGAGGAGACACCTTCATGAATGTAAATACAGAGGATTTACAACCAGGTGCAAACCACTGGATACACTCAAGATCAGGAAGGCCAGATTAGACTTTGCCAGAAAACATTTAAAGAGTCTGCACAGTTCTGAAAACAACTATTTTGGACAGATTAACTTGAATGAAGAGAAACATGAGAAGTGTGAGAAAAAAGAGAAGCATCTCATGATCTGAAGCATACCGCATCATCTGTCAAGCCTGGAGGAGGTAATGTTACAGCATGGGCATGAATGACTGTCAGTGAAACCACGTCACTAGTGTTTTTTGATGATGCAGCAGGAGGAATTGTGAACTATACTGAGCCATACTCTCTGCTCAGACTCAGCCAAATGGTGCAAAAGTGATCGGACAGAACTTCACAGAGCAAATGGATAATACTTAAGTAAATAAGTAAAAAGTGCTTCATGACAAAAACGGTAAAAAAATAACAGTGACCCAAAACATCCTCCAAAAGTAACTCTTCAGCATTAAAAAAACTGAAACCCACAAACAAGCAACAACTGAAGGCAGCTGCAGTAAAGGCCTAGCAGAGCATCTCAAAGGAGGAAACACAGCATTTATTAAAAACAGTATTAAAACAACCTTTAAATTTAAAATGATTAAATTTGTCCAATTACTTTTGAGCCTCCAAAAATGTTGTTGTTGTTTTTTTAATAAAACAAATGTGTGCAATTCCTTAACAGTTAATGTAAAACTTTGGTTAAACCCCTTGAATTAAAGCTGAAAGTCTGCACTTCAGTCAGATGTTGATGGTTTAATTTAAAATCCACTGTGGTGGTGTACACTGATTGTGTCACTGTCCAAATAGTTTTGGACTTAACACATAACACACATGTTCTGTCATGTAAACGCGCTTTATCTGGTTTATGTTTGTGTACTGAAAATGAAACACTAATATAAGGTAGCTACTTGAAACATTATAGATTATTGTAAGAGCGAAGAGGAGGCTGAGGTCTGCCATTAAAAGGTTGGTGATGACATGGTGGGAACTAATGGGAAAAATATCTCCATAGCTTTCAGTGTTAAGGAATATCTTGTGACTCTAATGGCTGACCAACTGTTGCCTGATTAAATTCCCAGCCCTCAAAGATCAAACTCGTTACTCATTTCTGGCAAATTAGTTGTTACTTTTTATGTTGACTTCGTCATCTGTCACCCATCGGTCAGCTGCAGAACACATATAGACATCTGTGATGATGATGATGAACTGATGCATCAGCTTTCTAAACAGCCAAGTCAAAGTGAAAGTCAAGTGTGATTATGATGAGAATTTAATCAATAGTGATGATAGAAATACAGCAGGGATTGTGATGGTTCAGATGCTGTTGCTGCTACTGCTGCTGCTGACAGGTGTGACTGTCTGTCTCACAGGAGTTGATTACAGCCTGGTACATAGGTTTCCTGGTCCTGATCTTTGCCTCCTTCCTCGTCTACCTGGCAGAGAAAGACATCAACTCAGACTTCAACACTTATGCAGACTCCCTCTGGTGGGGGACTGTGAGTATTGCTCACTGTGCCCATTATGGACTCTCTCCTTATATGCAAACATCATCTTATCATCACTTATCAATAATTTAAATGCACAAGTATGACAAAAAAAACACAAACATAAAAGAAAGCTTGAAAATATCTGGGCTCTCTGGGAGCTATAAATTCAAATGAAAGAGGTTGTTAAATGTGTTGTTTTTGACTAGTAGATTCGCTTGTCAGAGATATATTTAAAGAAGGCTCCGCTGTAGGTGATTGAGCAATATTATGTTACCTGAATCTGCATTCCACATATCTTTAAGTATGTGAGCAGTGCATTTTGTCTCCTTGATTACACAAAAACTACCCAGTTGAGTTCCATGTTGGTGCATGAGCATAAAAAGGGCCCCTTAAATTTTGGTGTGGATCCAGAGAGCTTTCATTAAAGTTGTGAGATAGGGCATTAGCCTTGGAGGAAGGTTCAATATGAGTTAAATCACAGTGGTTTCATAATTAAAAAAAAAAAAGATGACCCCTGGTCCCTGCAAAACGTGTGATGAAAGATACCTGTGGACACAAATTAGGGGTGGAGATGGGTGTACTTTCATATCAGATATTTCGTTAAGTGTGGGAGTAACTTTACCTTTCATTTTCAGGTAATAGGAATGATGTTAGAAATAATTACCTAATTTTAAAAGTAATGTCAGCCAAATTTGTTACATTTTGAATCTTATAAGGCCTCTCCTATTGTGACTGTGAGATCTGCATTCCTTCCTCTCCCCAGATAACTTTAACTACTATTGGTTACGGTGACAAGACCCCTCATACGTGGCAGGGACGGCTCCTAGCTGCCGGTTTTGCTCTTCTGGGAGTCTCTTTCTTTGCCTTGCCTGCTGTAAGTCTCCTATATTTACTCACAGTTCATGACTCCTTCAGCATAGCCGAATGTCACGAGCTGCATTCCTCACTTTAATTTGAACTTTGATCCTCAGGGAATTTTAGGGTCAGGCTTTGCCTTGAAGGTTCAAGAGCAGCACAGGCAGAAACACTTTGAGAAGAGGAGGATGCCTGCTGCAAACCTGATACAGGTGATGGCCACAATGAGTCGCAAAAGCTGTTTTATTCACACTCAGCGGGCTGTTAACTTTTGCTCTGTTTTTATTGCTTTGTGTGTTTTTCTTTAGGCTGCATGGCGTCTCTACTCTACAGATGCCAAACACTCCTATCTAACAGCTACTTGGTACTTCTATGACAGCATGTTGCCTTCGTTTAGGTAGGTGCCCTATCAGGACGAGCGCTGAGGGGATTCAGCCATCAGAAATCTGTGGATGCCTCTGACAGTTTTTTGTTGGAGTGTAAATGCAGACAGAGATTTGAGAGCTGCATCAGAAAATTTCCCAAAAGGCAAATACTGAAAGATGTAGACTAGTTTACAGTTTCGTTCCTGCTCATGCACTCATATCATTGTGTAAAAACTGCACGCATCATGTCTGCTACCTGCAACCCTTTGTCAGTTAAAGTGAGGGTTGTAGTGAAAGAAATGGTGTTGATTTGCTCTCCATTTATTATTTCACATTTCTGCCACCTCAGTTGTTTTCTTTTCAGTTTTTTTTAAACGCAGTGGTTTCTTACGTTTTGCATTTATGTATTAATTTGACTAATTTTTATTTGCTTAAAAGGAGGGGAACCTAAGAAACGTGAATAGACACATGCATGTTTTCACAGTAAAATTAAGTCAAACTTGCAGTGCCCAAATCTTCCTTTTTAGACATCATTACATCACTACAGTATTGTAGAAAAGTCTTGAGCCACCCCTTATTTCTTTATATTTTGCTTCCAAGGAGCCAGAATTTCTTGTCATTTTTTTGGTTTTGTGCAATAGTTCTCCAGGCTGTGTCAAGGTCTTTCACTGTTTTTAGTTTGGACATTGGCTGACACGTGAAAGTTTTTAAGAAACAGGAAAAAGTCCAGCAAAGGCCTGACACTGGACTGAAGAATGAAGATCATTATGTAGTGATGAATCCAAATGTGAAATTTTGGTTCAAATGGTCATTAATATGTACAAAGGAGGTCAGGACAGAGGTAAAACAGTGAGTGTCTACAGCCATCTGTAAAACACAGCGGAGGCTCTGTCATGATTTGGGCCTGCATGTCAGCCTCCCCAGAGCCTGGACATCAACATTATTGAAGCAGTGTGGGATCATCCTGACAGAGAACAGAACACAAGGCAGCCAACATCCAAAGAAGAGGTCTGAATGTCCTTCAAGAAGTCCTTCCTGAAGACTATTTAAAGAAATTAGAAGAAAGCTGCCCAACAGAGTTCAGGCTGTCCTGAAGAATAAAGTGGGTCGTACCAAATATTAACTATTAAGCTTGTTACACCTGTGTCATGTATGTTTGCACATTTCAATAGATCACTGCACCCATTTCCCATTTTCTTAGAAAAATAAATGAGGGCTGGTTCAAGACTTTTGAAAAGCACTGTACATCTTATTCCTTTCTCTCTTCTTTTGAGTGTTCGGACCACTGATTTTGGCCTTTTTGTGAGTTTTTCTCTATTTGTTGTTTTTGTTCATTTGTTCGTGTGTTTTTTGTTTATTTGTGCACGTGGGTGTCAGAGAACTGACGCTACTGTTCAGTCACCTCCAGAGACAGCGTAACACCAAGAAGGTTCTCCACAACTCCTACCACACGCTGCTGTCTGGGCTGCGGCCCTACAGTTCCCCCTACCTGTCGGGGGACAGGTACGCAACAGCCTCACAGTACATCCCGGCAGGGGGCAAAAGTCTACCTACAGTCCTACCGCTGTAGGCGATAAGACACACTCAAGAGGTGTACACACGCAAAAGACTCGCTGCTTCCAGAGCTTGCCGCATGAATAAGTTTTATCTAACAGTTCTTCACTAATGTGATCTGAGACCACTGTGTTGCAGGCCCTCTTGCTTCTCTGCATCTTTGTCTGCTTTAGCTCATACTCCTGCCATTTCCACCACCTCTTGCCGTTCACTTACCAGTTTCCTCTTCCTGTCTTCATCTTTCTTCCCCATTATTTCCGTTGTATCTTTTCCATGCCATCCATCCTCCATCCTCCATCTGTTCTCAGGAAGGCAGAAGTTCCATGCAGGTTTGTTCTCCAAGTCATGAGATGTGCTTGTTGAGTAAAGGACATTCGTTGCTGGGATTGATTCATTAGTGAAAACTAGAACCAAAGTAATGAAGGGCTGTTTATCTTATTTGTAAATAGTGGAATTTTGCATGTGGTAGATGAGAGAGAAACACATAGAGGTTTTTGAATATTACAAGTTTTGCTGACAGGACTGTCTTGTTTTTGAGGAGCTGCTGTCACACCGTGATGTTTAATAGACTGTCTTGATGAATATACTCAGGTGAAACATTACTTACTGCCTTGGCATGACCCTTCCCCACCAACTGATCCAGTCCACCTCCTAAATTCTAACTGAGCGTGTCTCAGTAATCCAAACTTGCCTCTCAGCAATATGTTTTCCAGTTTAAGGTAAGGGAAGAGGCTATTTGGACTAATGAGATGTTACACCTCACCCCCTCCACTTCACCCTCTCTCTCTCTCTCTCTCTCTTCCCGTTTCTTGCTTTTGCTGCGTTTTATCCTCATGGGTACACCGTGTACCCAGAACTTCTCCACCACCCCCACGTCTTCCACTCCTTTCTCCCCCCTCACCTCCTCTCTCCCTCTGCCTTGTGTGTCTCCCCAGTCAACTCCTTTCTAAAAAGCGAGGTCTCTTCCGGATACACGCTGGCCGCAAGCAGAGGTATCCACGGCAACATGCCTGTGCACGGGGCACGCTGAAACGTCACAAATATAATACCCATTCTCCTTTAATAGCACATCCTCCTCACCTTGCCTGAAACACTCAAAAAATTGTGGGCCAGTGCAGTGACTCATTCAATGTTTTGTTTATGGAAAAAGAATCACAGGTTTTTAAGAAGATTCACTTAAATGAAAGTAACACAATTTTTTAAGTTGTTTTAAATAGTCGACAAGCTACTATTTAAAACCTTAAACAGGCACTACATTCTGGTCCACAAATGCTTGCGTGAATCCTTTACTATAAAGACATGTTGTGATCTGTTTCACTATGAGGAACTTTCTCCAAGTTCATCTTCATTTTAAGTGGTGGAGAATGCAGAGCTGAGTTTTTGTTGCTTTTGCTTGAAAGTTGTGATAAAACCATGTGTTAAAATCATGGCAGAAGTCCCTGATGATTTACAGCTCTGACAAGGTAAACACATGTATTTTGAGGATATCAAATATTCCCTCAAAAATGAGTGACTTTTTTACTAATTGAAAAGTCTGATAAATGCCACGCTCTGGAGTTGCTTCCTGTTTTTATTTCACTTCTTTGGTTCATTTTTAGTCTCTTCTTGGAGAAACTGCTTAAATGGTTAAGCATGCTTTCCAATTTCCTGCTCATATTAGTTATAATAGTTTGTATATGATGTGTGTTTTTTTTTTTTAGTGCTCAAGCTTTTGCTTGCATGCAGTATTCTTTCAAACTTGTGGAAAGATTCAGTAAAGTTCATGATCTTTCAGTAGATCTAAGTCATTTTATATCCTTTCGCAGCAGCATGCAAAGTCCTTTCACTCTACCTCCCCCATTCCCTCCAGTCTAACCAAAACATTTCATATTGCTTGGATGAAATGCAGTTTCCACCAACATTTCTAAGCTATTTAAATTTTAATTTAAATGGCCAGCTACCCTGTAACACACGCAAAACAAAGAGTATATCATCGTAAAAATTCTTGAGTGAACGAAATGGCTGAAATTGCTCTGTGGTGCATGATGTTTGCGTTGCCTTATGGTTCCGTGACAGTAACATGTGAGTGGCTATGCAGTTGGGTTGGACTACAAGTGCATGCTATAACAGCAGTGTTGGGAGTCAGTCATCCATCGAGAATGGCTGCAGAATAGCTTTTCTACTGTAAAGAGATGGCCTCACGGGTCGGGCTGACTTGGTGGTGAGTGGTATAGAGTACCTAATGCGAAACCTTTTATATGGTTGCACTTTGAAGCTAATATTTTGATGCTTATACACTCTGTTGAACGGATTAAGGGAGCTTTTCTGATGGTAGGTGGAGTATTTTTCCGCCATCCCAGCACTACTGCAAGTCTTGAATCGGGTTTCAGGTTTTGATTTTGCTGATTCATGTGCAGTGATAGGCACATTAGATACACAAATCCTAAGGGCAGAATGAGTTTTTAGCAAAACAGAGTGGTGCATTGGGACACTGCCTGCAAGATCAGTCAGCTGGTCTGTCCTTCATTGAGATAAAATATAAATGTCTGTCTGTGTCCCTGTTTTGTCTGTTTGTATATGTGATGCCTGTTTAGAAAGAGTGGGGCCACATTTTTTTGTGTTATTTCACGATTACTAACGGACTCTTTTCTAACAAGCTCAGGCTGCCCTTCTCCTGCTTCCCTAAGCTCGCAGGATAACATGGTGTAGTTTCCATTAAAGTCAAAGGCATGGATATTGCGATCAATAACAAAACTGCAGTTTATCCAAAATTAATATTGTGCCTGCATATGTTTAACTCTTTCTACTTCGCTGTCAGTGGTAAAATAGGATTCCGGGATCGGATCAGGATGAACAATTCCCGTTCATCCCAAACCATTCGGAACAAGCCTTCACCGCTGCCACCTGGCTCCGGTGTCCGCCGCTCTCCTAGCCAGGAGAATGTCCCCGAGGCCACGAGCCCGGGGAAGGTCCAAAGAGCTGGAGTTTCAATGACCGCACACGCTTCCGGACCTCCCTGCGCCTCAAACCGCGTCCACCTGTTGATGGTGAGCAGCCCACACACAGCTTTCTATTCTCTTTGCATTTTAATTTCTCTGACTATCTCACCTCTGCTTTGGCCCAGTGGAGGGACTCGGGGAGGATAGTGTGGAAGACAAGCCATACTGTGATGTAACCATGGAGGAGGTGATCCCAGCAGTGAAGACACTTATACGAGCTGTCAGGTGAGTCCTGCCATCAACTGTGTACTTCTTGTAACTCTAATGGATTTTTAATTTATGTTTTTGTCAAATAAACATTTGGTGGTCATTCCTTAATGCTTTAATGGCCACTCGGGGAATAACAAAGGGCTTTTTTTTAATTGCATTTCTATACTGATCATTAAAAACCTAAAAACTAGCTCATCTGTGTATTGTAGCAGCAGCTTTAAAAGAGCTTTTTTTTTTTTAATAATATGTCTTCTGATCCAAGTATTTCCTTTACAGTTCAATCATCTCCTCCCTGAGTGACCACAGTGAAGTGTAAAATTTGTCTTTGCTCATCTCATTATTATACTTCTAATCTTTTGTAATTAGTGACTTAATTTCATGCTGAAATAATAATTTCATTACTGAAACCATACTGAACAGTGAGGCTTAAAAGCAGTCTTTGGTAACACTCTATGGTTGATTTCTTTGTCCCTATCAGTAGGCCAAGCCAAGTCTTAGTGACACTCAGTGACACTTTGAGCAGGTTGATATTAGACTTCAAAATCTTTTCTATATAATAATAGAAAATACTATGAGTGAGTTATCTACAGTCATATGAAAAAGAACATTATTAAAAAAAATCACCTGGTCCTTAGGTGGCCATACAATGAGGTAAATACAACCTCAGATGAACAACAGCACATGGCATATTACACTGTCATTATTCCTTTAGCAAAAACAACCCAAATGTAGACGCACCCTTACTGCTTCCAGTAGCAGCCAGGTGCTGCTAATCAAATGGACTTGATCAGATAATTAATGACTGATCATCAGCAAATGTGAGCACCTCTATAAAAGCAGAGGTTTTGGCAGTTTGCTTGTTTGCAGATTAACAAGATTATTCATTCAAGACAGTTGCCAATCTTCACAGGAAAGAGAAAGTCCCCCCATGCTCAGGCTGCGCAATGCTTAGAGGAACTGCAAAAACCCAAAGAGCTACATCTCAGACCCTACAGGCCTCAGTTAACATGTTAACTGTTAAAGTTCCTGACAGTACCAGCAGGGAGATGGTTGGCCATAATACACAGTGCTGCATTTGACTTAAACTAAACACAGCATATCAGCACAAAATAATGGAGGGGTGATGATTTGGGTTTGCTTTGCACCCACAGGATCTGGGCAGCTTGCAGTCACTGGACTTCATCTGTGTATTGTAGCAGCAATATCTGTATACCAAAGTATTTTAGAGTCAAATGTGAGGCCGTCTGTTTGACACCTACAGCTTGGCTAAAATTGGGTCCTGAAACAGGACAATAATCACAGCAAAAAATCTACTGCAGAATGGCTGAAAAAGAAAAGAATTAAGGTGTTGCAATGGCCCAGTCAAAGTCCAGATCTCAACCTGAATGAAAAGCTGTGGTTGGACCTGAAGGGAGCTGAGTATAAACTAATGCCTCCAAATCTCAATTAACTGAAGCAATGTTGCAAAGAAGAGCAGGTGAGAACTTCTCCACAATGATGTGAGAGACTGATAAAGTCATACAGAAAACATTGCTGCCAAAGGTGGTTCTACAAGTTACAGAATTATGAGTGTATTTAGTTTTTCACATGCTCCTTCTGCATTTTGGTTTAGCATTTGTTCAGTAAATAATGACATGGTGTAATGTGTCTTGTTTTGGTGTTAATGCAGGGCTGTATTGGAATCATTTTAGAACCTGTTAAATATAAAATTACTTTTCTGTTTGGATTTGTAAAGTCTTGGAATTGAAAGAGGTTGTACTTTTTCTACATGACTGTAGATTCTGTATAAAATCGTGACTTTCAGGTACAAGTTGTAGCTGCTGTTTCTCTTATTATGGATTGGATAAGATCACTATGGGCAGATGAACAATCTATGTATGAGCATTCACACCAGGGGTGCTTCCCATGGTACACAGCCTTCATTAATAGGTGAACATGCCTCTCCTCCATTTAAGCGCTGTGCAGATTCAGCTGACTGAGTACAAATGTCCTCTTAGGAGAGGTAACTGAGCCCTCCTGCAGGCAGGGTTAGTTCCCTCCATGTGACCTTGTGGCTCAGCAGGCCCAGCTTATTCATGTGTGAGGTGGCGTGATAGGAAAACCTATTAAAGAGGGCGCACATGCACACGTGCACCTATAAGGGCATCCAGATGGAGCATCACAGCACAGCGTACTGATGTAGCTGATGATGTTGTATCATTTAAACAATGATCACGATAATAAAAATTATTTTAGACCTGTGGTGATACTGATGTATCATGTATGATGTATCATGTATGTGTGATCGCTCCCTGTTACTAAAGCACTACAAGTAAAGCGGACAGGCCAGGCCTAATCTCCACCAATCTCACACACACACACACACACACACACACACACACACACACACACACACACACACACAAAAGACACACACACTCATTCTCACATAATAATACGGCACTTTCCCTGATTGTAGCAGAAAAACTACTATTGCTAGCAAACATCTGGTGTTGGGGTCTTGCTGGTCTCCTGTGGGGTGGGTGGGGGGCTGATGAGAGCACATTATAATGACTCTATTTCTGGTCCCTGATGTCAGCACTGTACCCTCGAAGCATTTCTTTTTCTCTAGCGTGACACCGCCTTTGTGTTTCCATACGCACTTTGGAGAAAAGTGTCCATACGCATAAAAAAAGTATATATCACAACATTAGGGATTGTGAAATTAAGCTGTCATTCAATAATGACAGCTTAAAGGCCTATAATGTGAGGCAAGTTCAGCATATCCAGAATAACTTCACTTAGACTGAGCAGTCATGCGAAGGTGGTAGGTAAGTGAACTCAGGATACCCCAGTCAAGCTACAAAAGCTATAACAGTTTACAGCTGAGCAGCAGCTGAATAAATAAAGTCCATTTAAAGCCACGAAGGAAAAAATGCAGAGTGTCAGTCAGTAAACTTAGTATCACAGTGTGCGTAATACATGACATGTAACTCAATATCAACCTACTCTGGAGTATTTTCTGAAGTTGAAAGTATATTATTATCAGATAGTCAACAGTAGAGATGCAGACATGTAACAAGGGTATAGAGGCGAAGGATGTACCCATCCTCTCAGTCCAATCCTGACTCAAAAACCTGGATCAGATATCGGTGGGAATGTGCCAGTCTGATACCAGTCCATTCAATTCATCTCTGTATTATTCTGTGTTTGCTACACTTATTACACTTTTTATTTATTACACTTATGATAACATAATGTGTTTTTTGATTACCTTGACGAAGGCCACAGGCCAAAATGCAGGTGAAGTCATGCCAGAAATTTCCTTTGTTTTAAGGTAACTTCTTGTCAGCTGGCATGACTGTAAATAGCAGCAGTGCAGCTATTCAGTAACTCTCAGTATGAGCTGAACTTGTGCAAATAAATTAGAAAAGTAAAAGGTGCAATGCATTAATAACTCCATCCATCCATCCATCCATCCATCCATCATATTTAGTTGAAATTGAAAAAGCTACATGGTTGCATCCTTTATATAGATGAGCACTTAACCACAAGGTCAACAGGATAGCTTTTAATTTATCTAAGTTTATCTTCTGTTTAAACCAATCAGACCACTTATTAATGAGCTGCTTGAACATGGTGCTGTGTTAACACTTAGACTGAAGCTTTCTTCTCACTGGATGCACAGCAGATAGATGTTTACTGTTGCAGGCATGATGTATTATGGTTTGATAGTGTAATACCACTGATAGGCTATTATATGATCTTTCCTCCAGTTTTCACTTGACTCAGCAGATAGCTCTGACCTCAGCTGTGTGGTGCTGCAGACAATAGAAGTGAGGATGTTCCTATATATAGTGCAGGTGCATAAACAGCAGGTGCTTCACTATGTTAACACACACATGCGTGCAGCGTCTTACCAAGGTTTGTGATTGATGTCAGTGAAAACACCACATTTTGCAGCAGGTCTTATTGCTGATGTTTCACTTTAGAGGCATGTTGTTTATCAGTGTCCAGCTGACGGAATGTATGTGTGAAGGGAGAAAGAAGGAGGGTGTAGGAAACTAAGGTGTGATAGCTTCCTGCGCTCGCTCCACTGTAACACTCCTCAAAATAAATCCAATAATATACAGTACTGTGCAGAAGTCTTGAGCAACCCCTCATTTATTCATATTTTTCTAGGAAAATGGGATATAGACGCAGTGATTTATTGAAATATGTGCAAACATGCATGGAAATACAGTATAAGGCAAAAACAGAGTTGGTACAAGCTTGAAAATATCTGGTACGACCACCTTTATTCTTCAACACAGTCTCAACTCTCCTAGGCAGCTTTCTTGGAATTTCTTTAAGTAGTCTTCAGGAACAGTTCTCAATGCTTTTTGAAGGACATTCAAAGTTCTTCTTTGGATGGTGGCTGCCTTTTGTTCAGATGATCCCACACTCTTTCAATAATGTTGAGGTCTGGGCTGAAATGACTTGATGTTGTCTATCTGTTGCTGACAGATTTTTAGGCCTCACACTTTTCCTTTGTCCTCTTCTCATCCAGTTTCCTCAAAATCTTTAAGATGTTACAACTTGGCAGACCATGCCAAGTTATAACAGCTAATGTCAGCTAATATCTCTTTGGGAATCACCTTGTTGGCGGTGTTATCGTTGGCATTTTTTGTAGATTCAACTAAAGTAATGGGAACAAATGTGTGTTTTTGTGATGGTCTGCTAGTAACAAAGTGCCTAAAGATACAGTTTAAAATTTGTTTGTTACTAAGTTATCTCTTATATTTAGACACAACACTGGTTCATCCCTTAAGTTAGGTGTCTTTTCTATCCATCAGTGGTTCATAGGTCAATGTTAAGTGGCTTAACAGACAAAAAATCCTCTCAAAATGATTGGGTAATAGGAAAACACTGAAAATGAGGAATGAAATGAGTGTAAAAACAGCCAATGTCCAAAAAATAAAATAAAATCTTTGCCTGGAGAACTGTTGCTCCTTAGAAGCAAAATATAAAGAAATGAAGGATGCCTCAAGACTTTTGCACACTAGTGTACAAGTTGTGCATAATCCCACAAGTGACTGTTTTATTTTGAAAAAAATGTTTGGACATGGCCACTATTTATAACCCTTTAATCTTAAATCATCAGATTTTGTGGGGTTTCAGCGGAAATATTTTTAAATTTATCAGGCGCATACTCTGTTTTGGTCCATAAACATACCTACCCACATACTGTAGGTTGTAGGTTTTGTTTATTAGGCAGGGAGGTAGTCATATCTAATGAAGCATCAGCCCTGCAGTGGCTCACCCTACTTGGCCCACCTGGAATTTGTGTCAGCACAACAGTCATTTTTAATTCCCAGATAAAACCTTGTCATTTGAGACTATCAGAGATCCAGCTTTGCTGACTTGCAAAAAATATTTGCATTGGCTAAGCAAGCATTTTAGGGCACAGGTGACACTTCTGTCCCCCCAGTCATCACTGTGTTTTTACATCTCAGCTTCCGAGAAGTGGGGAACTACGGCAGCTTTCAGTGAGCAGTGCCAGCTGTAGTGTAGCACTGCCACTGACAGGAAGTTAAATGGAGAGAGAAGGGAGCCCTACTCTTACCTGACTGTGTATTATGAAAGCCATATCAGTGGCCAGGAAGGAGAGTCAGCATTTTGAAGAAACCCTTGGAGGATCCAAATCTAAACCCACCCCCTCCCGTCCTGCTTCAACCTTTTCTTTTACCCACACCTGAGACCCACCCTGGCAAAAAATCTGCACCTACATGCAAAATAAGAAAAGATCGCCTGCAAAAAAAAAAAAAAAAAACCCAAACGCAGAAGTCATCAAGAAACAGAGTGCTGCGTGAGGAGTGCGCCGACGGCTGTTACAGCACCAGCTGCAGACCTCCACTCCTCCTCCTCACGCTCCTCTTCGCCTTTGCTTGCACCTTCTCCCTTTCTTTCCAGAATGGTAACTATACAACATGCTGCCGCTGGAAATGCAAGAACTGCAGAACTCAACAAAGGTTACAATGGTTATTACAGAAAATGACCTCTCTCATGAGTTCAGATTTCAGCCATGTGTGCAGTTGTGTTGGTGTGTACATCAGAGAGCATGCAGGTATATTCATGTATGCATTTGTGGCATTACATTATGGTGTTTGTGCACACAGTTACTTATGCATGTGTATTTTTTCCCAAAACAGCTGAGCATTTCTGATTTCCGGCTTATTGTTGTGGACTTAGTCATCTGGGTTAGAGAGATAGGATTCCCTCACAAAAAGTAAATAAAATAAAAATCCCATCTTCCGCCCTTTTTCTGCTTCCTTCCTTTTCTTTGCCTCACTCTCCGAAAACTCGCCTGACATGACGTGAAGGACAATCTATCACAAGTTTGAATGCATATCTGTTCTGTCTTGCTTACATTTGGTGTCTCAGTCCTTTAGCGGAGCCAGCATATCTAAGCTGACTAAGTGATAAGAAGGAAATTGAATGACCCACCCAACACAGTGAGCCAGGCGCACACTCGCTCTCGTTTTCAAACTTTCCTCTGCTCCCTTCCTTCTACTCGCTCTGCTCCTTCCAGTGCAATGTCCGACCAGAAAAGCTCTGGCAGTGGATGCCATCAGTGATGTGTTTGCTGGGTACAGTACTGCTGGGTCAACATTCCTTGGTGTGTGTGACTCTCCCACACTGGGATGTGGGTGGTGATGATTAGCAGCATCCACTGTGAGCTGGAGCAGCTGTGGTCCACCAGACCTGTCATACTGGCAAGAGGAAAAAAGAGGCTAGAGGCGTGTGTGCGTGTGTTACCCATTTCTACCCAAAGAAAAGCTGAAACAGCAAATGCTGATAAGAAAATGTCTCTGGGAGATGTTCTCATCATCACAATATATCCACATGGTTTAGCAGGTTTTGCGACCGCTCTCTTTATGGGGCTGTTTGTGAATGATAAGGTCATGCTCACTTTAATTAATCTTGTTATTTTCAAGGTGGGCGGCATCATGTCATCTACCCCTGTTTGTGTGAATGTGTGGTTTGAAGCCCTTTTGAAGGGGGAAAGAGGAGCATTAACAGTGAGTTTTGTGTGTGTTGTATGTGTGTAGGATTTTGAAGTTCCTTGTGGCCAAAAGGAAGTTTAAGGAGACGCTACGCCCATATGATGTGAAGGATGTCATAGAGCAATATTCAGCTGGACACTTGGATATGCTGGGCCGCATCAAAAGCCTGCAGACAAGGTAGCTTTTTTAAATCTGCATTTTTGCACGTCTGTTTCACAGGAAGATGTTTTTGTGAATCTCCCCTGAAGCACCTTTAAAGCTCAAAAAACATGTTATCTCTTGTTTAACACTTCTAAAAGCTGGCAAAGAATTCTATGAAGGAATCATGTCTTGGGGCTCCAGTGGTGTCCTTAACATTCTATTTTTAGTGTTTATAGTCTGACTATAAATGCAAATTAAATAAAAAGTCTGAATACAACAACTGTGTGGAATCAAGGTCCCTGACTGTTTCTTGGCCAGGCATCCCGTTGCCAAAGACAAAAAGACAGACCCTGAGCCCGACAAAGAAATGGTGTGGTATCGGACCATCAAAAGGTGTTACCAGTGAATTTAAAAGGTGGTGTTTCACAGAATCTATTACTTTGGGGCAGAGTCAGGCTGGTTTCCTGCTGTCTTTATGTAGCTTCATATTCCAATGATGCTAACGCTCAGGTAAAAGCAAATAAGAGTATTGATCAAAAATCTGTGGTTCTTAACCTTTTGTGTTAGTCTTAAGATCAGTATCATATCACATGACCACCGAGCTTCATGAATTCAAAAGCATATGTCTGTTTATATTTGTTATCGTGTGTCGTTTTGCTCGGTGATGTGGTGGTTAGTACTGCTGCCTCACAGCTAGAACGACATTTAAAAGGTCTGGGTTTGAATCCACCTTGGCCCAGGCCTCTCTGTGGGGAGTTTGCATGTTCTCCCTGTGTCCGTGTGGGTTAATTGGTCACTTTAAATTGCCCATAGGTATGAATGGTTGTCTGTCTCAGTTAATTGGTGATTCTAAATTGCCCATAGGTGTGAATGTGAGTGTGAATGGTTGTCTGTCTCTCTGTGTTGGCCCTGCGACAGGCTGGCAACTTGTACGGGGTGTACCCTGCCTCTCGCCCTATGTCAGCTGGGATAGGCTACCCCGTGACCCTGAACAAGATAAGAGGATGGATGGATGGTGCTACTTAGAAAAATAGGTGATATTGCATTCAATAGGTCACAGCTGAGTATATAGTTGTGTGAAAAAGGCAGCACACCATCTTTCAATTCAGTGCTTTTACATATCAGGATATAATAAAAGTCATCTGGTCCAAAATAGGTTCTAAAATTATTTTTTGCAGTCTGACCTTGGGGTAAATTTGCTGAGACGTCTACTCCTGGGAAGATTTTCAACTGTGTTGAATGTTTTCCACATGACTGATCTTTCTCACTGTAGGATGATGGACTTCAGATTGTTTAGAAATGGCATTATAGCCCATTCCAGAAAAGATTCCAGACAAGATTCCAACAATTGTTTCTCTGAGATCACCGCTGATGTCTTTCCTCATTGGCGTTTTGTTAACACACACCTGAGTGCTCCAGACCAGCAAGCTGACAAAACTTCTGCTTTTAGAAAGGTGCTCACACTTAGTTTTGATTAATTATTCAGTTGCATTTAATTAGCAGCAGCTGGCTGCTACTTACCCTCCTAATTCCTATGGAAACAACAAAGATGTACTTAGTTTTTCACACATTGTGTAATATGTCATGTGTTGTTGTTTGTCTGAGGTTGTGTTTACCTAATTACCTAAGACCAGCTAAGGACCAGATGATTTCTATTAGATCCTGATATGTAGAGCTTACAGTGGTTGTACCTTCTTCTCAGTTGTGAAACTACTCATTCAACTCAATCACGGTGAGTTAAAAATCTTTTTTTTTTTTTTTTTTGTATAAAAGAGTGGACCAGATAATTGGACGAGGATCTGTTCAGTCAGATAAGAAGACACGTCCTGAAAAGGGAGAGAAGACGCCGCCAGAACTGGACTCACTGGATGAGCTAAGCATGATGGGCCGTGTAGTCAAGGTGGAGAAACAGGTAATGGAGTTTATGATGAAAGGAGCTGTTTCAGTGTGTTTTCTTTCTGTTTTGTAGCTCTTGTGCACCGTTAGGAAATGATGAAGTGTAGTTTAGCTTTCACATAAACAGAAAAACGCTTTTACTCTGTTTTATCTCATTAGAAGGACTGATAAATCTTAGTGCCATAGAAGCTTGACACATTCAGGTCTGTGTGTGTGTGTGTGTGTGTTCATTCAGGTTCAGTCCATAGAAAACAAACTGGACCTCCTGCTCAATTTTTACTCCCAGTGCCTGAAGAAAGGCTCATCCCACTTTACCTTGTCCTCTCTCCTGGACCCCGACCTGACTTCTGACTACCACAGCCCCACGGACCAAAGAGACCTCTTCCCCTCTGCTAACACACTCAACATCTCTCAGTCTGAGAGTGGCAACTTGGAATGACAGTGAGCTGACTGTTTGAACAAAGACACAAACCCTTTACAGTATGTCTTCCTGAGGTCGAGCCCTCGCTCAACCTAAACTTCTCTTCACTTTGTTTCATTTCAGTCTTCAGTGATTTGTCCCACTCCATCTAAAATCTGCGTCCTCACCCCCCTCTTTTTTTTTCCACCCTTGAGTGAACGTTTCCAGCCCGAGGCCACCAGATGGCTCCAACTGACAGGAAGCCTCAGCCAAAGCTGCTCACCGCACACGCCTCTGAGCCCACTACTGTACATGAGGATGGAAATGAAGAAAGGACATGCGAACAACTAATACTTGACTACTGAACCACTCACTTCATGCTATACATACATCAATGCCTACTTTAAAACTTTAACTGTAGATAATCAGACTGCTCACTGAAGTTTTTTTTACATTTTTGGAGGAATCTTTGTCCACACCATCATTTGTCTGTGGCTTTCTGACTCACAGATAGCCCTACAAGTACCATGGATTTGTTCAATACTTTTCCAGACACATCACAATTCTTGAGACTGTGATGAATGTGATGAATAGCAGTAAAGGAGCCATCGACACTGAGACAAGGTGTCCCCATGGAGGGGGCATTCTTAGACTTGCCTGACAGCCACCACACTTCCGTGGTCTCACCCGAACAAGGGGGTTTTAAATGTGTAAATCCTGCTTTAATAGCTTTGAAAAAAGAGCCTCGGACTGGTGTGCATACACTACATTGTTGTTTGCTTCTGATTCCGTCTCTTAAAAGTTTGGTCTCCAATAAGCCCACATGCAAAAAAAAACACACCACGTTCCCTGTTTTATTCAAATAAGGAATGCTCCTACATGCTTAGGATTTAATAGCACCAAAATGTTCTTTAACAGGCTTTCAGATGCCACTTATCTCAGTAACCTGAGTTTATATTTTAACCTGCCCTTTAAAACTCATCGTCTTGCAGCCCACACTCCTAACATGCATGCTCCTCAAACCAGCCCTGTAGATAAAACCTCAATGAGAACTTTTAGACACGGATGTGCCACTGCCTGCTTAGCTTCTCATCACTCACCCTTAGCCTCAGGTCAGCTGGTTCAGGCAGTCTGCTGCGCTCTTTCTTTGAGATCAGATGTCACGTGCACTTATATGCGATGCGGGAACGTTTTTGGCCAGTTTGGCGCAGGTTTTAAACAGTGAATATCCTGTAAGCCATCCAGGTCAAATGCATGAATGCTTGTGTGTTAGCAAACAGTTGCAGCCTGACAGCTTCAGCGTGCAGCCAGTGAACTTTGCTCTCTTTTGTCTTTTCTGGTTTCTTCTTGACATTTTGCTCACTAAATGCCCTCTGCTGATGGACAAAACTGGAGAGTGCACAAACGCACACATACACACACGTATATTACCAGTGAAAGTGAGTCCTTTTTACTTAAATACTTTGGCACTTGATGAATCTTTTGTTTTTTTATTGTAATTGTGTTCATGCACTTGATTTCATGTAACCTATGAGAGAGGATGTTTTTTTTAAACAATTTTGGTTGTGAATGTAGGATTTAAGTTAATATATTTAATTAAGGTAGACATGATTGTTAAATTTTATTTTAAGCATTTTATTTTCAAGTTAAATCATGGTTCACACGACTTGCAGAGGTCATATGTGTGTCTTTGGATAATTATTACCAGCTTTGACTAAGAAAACATCCATCATACTGTATTTGGCCAGTAAAAACATGTTTTCTGTCCCTGTAAATCATTCAATCATTCGGTTCGATCACGCCAGTTGACTCAGGTGCTCCACTTTAGACTTCTGAACAGTGAATGTACTTCCTTGCATGGTCTTTTTAGCTCTGTTTATGGTCTGTTGCTCTTGCTGCCATGAAAAATGAAATGGCACTTTGAGCTTGCAGTTTGCATTCATTTCACAGCGAGATGCTAGGTAGCTTTATTACATGGCCTAGATTATAGCAGAGGTGCCTGTTTAATAGAGGCATTATTAAACTGAACAGTGCTGCCGTCACTTTATCGTCACCTGGAATGTTGAGCTTCCTGAAAATGTATGTTAGATTTTCGTATTGCATGTTGTTTGTTTCGTGGTTGCCCCAGTATTAGAAGACAAACTTTAAGGATGTAAAACCTAGAGATAAGACAGGAAAGGAAATTACCCGTGCCTTCTATGCCCTCCTTCTATCATAAGCCTGCTTCGAAGAGACGGGTGTAACAGAAATCACGTGAGGATAGTCATGCTATATTACTGCAAAATATCAAGATTGTCCTAAAGACCTTTTGACTCCTATAAACTTTGGTATATTTGGGAATTTTACTGTATGTTCAGCATATCATTGCACCTACCAGGTCCTTATTGCATTGACACTCTTTCTGTATTAGATGTGGAGGCATGGACATTTGTGTTGTCACAGGAAACTCTTCTGTCATGTCTCCTCTCATAAGCATGTCACGTAGATCAGATTGGCTTCCACACAACTACCTCTGAGGCCACTGGGGGGCGCTAGTCTAGAAACCTGAGTACGAGAAACTTTAACTGTCTGACCGAATGCTATGCATGTCTCAATCTGCACGTTCTCTTTTTCCGCTTGTTCTTTCGTGGCGCCCATCTCTCACTGACTTGGACTTGCTGCCATTTGACATTCCAGCTCATCGCTCTGTAGCTGCTCTCTTATGTGTTTGAACTGTTGTTAAAGTGAAACTAACTGATCAAGCAATAAGCAAAGTGAACAGTCTTCCCACTCTGATGTGGCTACCGGTTGAATGAAACATGGCACTGATTTATTTTCTAATCAAATGCACACCTTAATTTAATCTTTTAAGGAGATGCAAAAAAAAAGAAGAAAAAAGTATCTGCTGAGGATGAAATTGGATCACTTGACTAATTATTTATTTGTTTCAATAAAGCTCTTTGGACTGTTTGCTGTGTTCAGTCTCTTTTCTGGTAATAACAAAATTAGTCAGGAAAAAAAACTCAATTAAAAAAAAGTAAATACAAAAACACTTGATTATTCTGTTTCAAGCTAAAATAGTGCTCAAAAGGCGATCAAGGTCAGCCAAAGAATATGGAAAATGAGAGGGTGCCACGCTGGCAGCTGTCTGAATCTCACCCCTGAATATTGAACAGGATGAGAAACTGGAGTCCTCGCTATTAGTTTTAGCTTCTTTACTGCAGCACGGCTCAGCTGGCATTATGTATGTGTGTGGATGCACTGATCCCGCAATGGTTGATCAAAAACACACGGCTCCTTTGTACAGTGGCCACACGCCATCTGGTGAGGAGTATTAACTTAGCCTTCCAGGAAGTGGTGCATGACAACCACAACATGGAATACCTACAGTAGGTGGAAATTAAATAGCACTTAGAACTAGTAAATAAATCCTATAATGTTAGAATAAATAACATTTTTTCAAGACTTTCTAACACAAACTTGTTTCAAGGAGAATACTGGACACAAAAGTTTGGTGTACAGTTCTTATTTTTTAGTTCCAAACAGTCAGCTGGAGTCAAAGAGATGTTTTTAATTATCAACTGCTTTTCTAATAGGATGAAAACTGAGAAATGACCGTGGCCTGTATAGAAAAGTTGGGAGTAGCCACCATGATCTCATCCAGTGATTTGTGGACTCCTGTATTGTCCATTTTGACTGTCACCATCTTGCTGTTTGAGACTTGTCAATCACACTGTATCCACGGCCTAAAGTTATATTATCTATTCTTTTTAATGGGACCTTAATTTACAAACTGGACACCATCCTGTATTCAATAAGGCTTAAAACAAGAGCTCGAGACCTGAACGTCATCAGTGAAGAGTTTGGTGAGGTCATAAATGAAGTGAGCAGTAGGATTTGTTTGCTCATTTGGCTTCTATACAACCGCCCCCTCCTGGCCAAGAGAAAGAATGCAGGGTCAAGGCACTTTTGTGTTTCCATCAGCTTTCAGACCCATAGTATGCATCCATCTTTTACATACAGGCTGTGATGCAAGTGTGAGCAGCAGGAAATCTGCAGGTTTTCCATTTCCAGTTCTTTGCTGTCACACTGTAAAGTTTCCCACACCGTAGAAGTGACAGAACAAAGTTACGTGTCGTTTGTAGGGGTCGACAATCAAATAGGCAAATGTCTGCTCTTCCTCTCGTGTCCCAGGGTAACATCGGCCGGACTCGTCCTACAAAGCATTAAATTATGATGTGGTTAACACAAGTGGAAACAACACATATGGGTCTGATCTGTCTCAATATGTTTCTGTCGTATCCTAATTTTTAACTGGATGCAGCTTCTCTAACACACACAAGAACACACTATTAGTTACACCTGTTCAACTACTCAGTAACAAAAGTCCTGATCAGCCAATCACATGGCAGAAACTTAATACATTTCACCATATAGACATGGTCAAGACAAACTGCAGAAGTTCAAACTGAGCATCAGAATGAAGACGAAAGGTGATTTAAGCGACTCTGAATGTGGCATGGAGTGGCCAGCTCTTATTTTCTGCTGCAACATTCAGATGGCAGGGTCAGAATTTGGCGTAAACATCATGAAAGCATGAATCCACCCTGCCTTATGTCAACAGTTCAGGCTGCTGGTGGTGGTGTAATGGTGTGGGGGATATTTTCTTGGCACAATTTTAGGCCCCTTAGTACCAACTGAGCATCATTTAAATGCCACAGCCTGTTGCTGTGTCCAGCACTTTATGTTCACTTTACTCAAATTTCACCAGATCTCAGTCCAGTAGAGCAACTTTGGGATGTGGTGGAACAGTAGAGCCACGTAATGGACTTGTGAATCTGCAGCAACTGTCATGCCAATGTGGTTAAAAAAAAAACGTTTCCAGCATCTTGTTGAATCTGTGCCAAAAGCAAAAAGGTGTCCAACCTGGTATTAACAAGGTGTACCTAATAAAGTGGCTGTGAGTGTATATTTTTTTTAAGGTTAGACAGTGTCAAACAGATCTTGAAAATTGCACTGGCATTAAGATTTCTTTAAATTTTATGTTGTCAAACTTTCTGTGTTACAAAAAAGTTTCATAAATTGCAAATGAATTAAACTTTAAAGATTTCCATCAAATAATACTCCTTGTTAACTTCAAAATAGCTGTATGCGAATATAAGTCTATAAAATGTCAATACGTGCATGTTTACATCGTACATTTATGCTCCCCTCCAACACCTGCTTTTCATAAATGACTAGCTTCTTATTCACACAGGTGGCACAAACACACACTGAACTAGTGACTTACAAATGCACAAACTTTGATGACGGTGGAGACAACACGGATCTTTTTTGTCTCTGGGTCCTTCTGCACACTACAAAATAAACACATCAATATCTCATCATTAGGTCATGATTGATTTGTGCATATAAGATAAGACAGAGGTAAAATCAGACAAATTAAATATGGAGCCAGATTCACCTGATCAGATCTTTGTATACTTGCTTTGTGGTGCTGATGTAAGGATCAATGGAGTCTTCATACTGACAGAGCTCTCCCCCAAGACACAGGTGCTTGAAGAGCCTAAACAGGAACTCTCCCCGCTCCTCCCTCCCGACCACATAGTAGTGCTCAGAGTCCTCGTCCTGCATCATCTGGAAGAACTGAAGAGGTCATTAACTGACTTGAATTAAAATGTATATATAGAGAGAAAGAAAGAGAGACAGAGTGGCTGCCAGGAAAGGGATGAGGGAGTCACCTGTCTGAGTTCATCATAGTCAGGGTAGACATCATGAAAGCATTTAACTACATGTCCAGTGGGCCTCAAGATGCCGCAAGAGTAAATTGGATCAAACAGCTCCATGGAGACCTTAGTGCAAGGCACGGGCTCCACACTGACAGACACCACCGGCTTGTCTGCAACACACACACACACACACACACACACACACACACACACACACACACACACACTTTTAAAAAAATATCTAAAGAGATCTGACTGCGAAAATTGGAGCAGATGAGATCAACTTTCTAATATCAGTGATGAAAGGCACATGACATACCAAGAGGCATCCAGACTCCAGCTTCCATCTGTCTCAGACTGGACACCACCTCGGGGTCTTTGAAGAAACACTGAGCACACAGGGAGGGGGGGTAAGGGGGGGGTTGTAATGTGACCAAACACATCGCTTTCATCTGAACTCACAGTGACCTTTTCAACCAAGCAAAACACATCACAATGGGCTTGATAAGGCATAATTATTATTAGTTGTTTTCTTTTTGCTCAATAACATAAAAAGACGTACCAGTGCAAAGTTTCCACTGCTGTAAGAGGAGAAGCTGTGGTCAAAACTGTACGACTGAGCGGAAATCCTCCCGAGCATGGACCTGAAGGTAACAACACACAACCATCAGAGATCCTCCAACAGTGAAGATTAATTTTGAGTTTTTTAGGTTTGCTTCATCACCATTTCATTAACCGCACCAAGGTGTCTTTGTCCTGTAGGAAAGTAAACGCCTTAGCGTGAAGAGGAATAAAAGAAAAAGTTTGCTCAAACGCGTCCTCCTCTCTTGCCATGTTTACTCCTTCCTTTAATTGGTCGTTAATGGAGACGCGAGGACTCGCTGCTGGTGGTGAATACAGGACAATCAGCGACAGGTAAGCTCACGATTAACCAATGGGGTTCTGGTTTGTTCTGGTTGAGAGAAAGGAGAACGAGGTGACGTTTGTGTGTTCACTTGTTGCTTTGGGAACGGAATCCGGTGACGCCCCAACTTGGACCGGAAGTTTTTTCAAACGGGTACTGGGTCAGCCACAGAGAAACAGCCAAATACTGCGGCTTACTGGCAATATAAATAAAATAAAATAATGAAACGTCCGTTATATACCAGCTTATGGTTGTTTCAGCAAGTTTATTATCTTGTGAAATACAGTCAAAAACATATTTATGCCTAAAATGCCGACTTTAGATAATTTGATTACAAATAAAATGTCCACGTAATTTAAAGTACAATGGAAAACAATAAGGTTAACTGGTGATTCTAGATTGCCCATAGGTGTGAGTGTGAATGGTTGTCTGTCTCTCTGTGTTATCCCCGCAACAGGCTGGCAACCTCCCCAGCGTGCACCCTGCCCCTCACCCTATGAGAGAAGGCCAGTGTGCAGCCTTAAATTTGGGAATAAAATCATGAATTCAGTTTGTAGTTTGCTAATAAATAAAGATTTAATTTTTAGTTTCAAACAGGTTTTTGTCGGATTTCTGAAATATTTGTGTTTTCTTCATTTTATGACAGGTGGTTAATAAATTTGTCAAGCACTGAAGAAGTTCTAAAATGTTAAGTATGGTAAAGTAGTGTATATTTGCTGTTGCATCACTATTAAAGACAGTTATGGACATAGTGGACAAATTCACACATAACATATTGACATGAAGAAAAATAAATACAGTCAAGTCATCTTCAAGCACTGAATCCTCCCACAGTCCAGTGACATGCAGTTACTAGGGTTAGGTTAATTGGTCGCTCTAAATTGCTCTTCAGTGTGAATGGTTGTCTGTCTCTCGGTGTTGGACCTGCGACAGGCTGGCAACCTGTACAGGGTGTACCCTGTCTCTCGCCCTATGTCAACTGGGATAGGCTCTTCATACATATATGCTCTAAATTATATATTCATATAATAAGGAATATATAAAAAAAAGCAACAAAATCTGAATGCTCAAAAACAACCAAAACAAGCAAACAACAGAAATATGTTTATATATAAATAAATATAAAATTCCTCCTCCCAGCTCGGGCTGTTCCTAGGAGAATCCATAGATCCATAACCCCTTTCCCTCGGGTTACATGTGTAGAAGCATTCCAACAGTTCCCTAGTGTCCACTTGTGTCGTAGCCTTTTTCCAGTAGCCCACTACATTTTATATATAGTTATATTTTGTAGACATAAAAAATGAAAAAGCATTAAACATGCATCATTTAAAAACTGGTATTAGAGGAAATACTTATATGTATATCATAATTTGAAGGGTATCTGGATTCATAAATAAAATAAACAACCATTTATATTACAACCAAAACCTGTGTGAACTTCATCACCAGGACCAACTTCACATTATCAAATTGCATTGTTTACAGGTTGATAAACCCAGTTTTGCCATTTGTTTGTGGCTGACTCGATAATTTTTTTTCCTGTTTCTGTGTAAAACACGTTACTTAAAGCTCTCGTTTAGCTCTTTACCTCTTGACTTTCTCCTGTCAGCCACACGAGGGCGACATTATCCGGCTGCAGAAACACGATCACAGCTCCATGCATGTTGTTGTGTTCCTGAACTTCATTCATGCTCCCACTTAAGTGCTCACGTGTTATCATCTCTACGATGGTCTTATTTAGGCTCTTGGACTTGTTTTTCCCCTTTTCTTTTATAGAAGAAGTAAACATGGAACTGTTTAATAAGCTAACAGTTTATTACTAAATTTAGAAACAGAAGTTGAGAAAACAATTTCAATTTAAAGTCAGTTACTTTGGTCACACCAGTGACAGTGAAATGAAAGTACCAGCATGGGCATGAGATCCTGCTGTAGATAGTTTAGTGGCATCTGCTGATGAAGACCTTGAGATGCGGTCCAAAGAGTAAGCAGAGTTTGCTTTCATGACATTTGCCAAAAATGTAACTTCCTGTTTTGTTTTAACTAATTCTTCTTGCCATTATTCTTTGTACTGTGCTTAATGTCTCCAATCCCTCTCTTTTTTCTCTCTCTTCATAGTCTGGTAATTCCAAAAAATAACCTTTTAAAATGTTCCTAGTAAATTTCACAATCTGGCAGGAACACCTGGGGCGCTACAAAGATGTGGCGCCATTTAACATCGACCCTGCCATGTTTGGATGTCACATCAGTCTTCTGGAAAAAAAGGTTTCTAGGAAAGTCTTAGCAAGAACCCTACAAACATCTTCCTGGCATGAATACCTATTTCATTACTAACATTCCCAGCATTCCAGGATGTGTGATCCTTTTAGTCCACATTCCAGTGCAGGACACCCTATTCCTCTAAGAGAGGATATGGGGACACCCTTCCTGGAGTCAGGAAACTTTCATGCTGTTGTGTCTTTGTTTTTTATTTGCTCTGGTCTCACAAACCTCTTGCATGGAAAAGCATACAGGCAGCTACAGATAGCACAAGCCTGGCTGATGAATGTGAGAAAGGAAATGAGTAAAATCAGATCATTGTAAAAAAAACACTTCAATGGATCTTAGATCTTAACATGCTTTTCAAAATATTCCATCAATTATGATATTTTAAATTAGTTTCGTTTCATGACAGTGTGGTTAAAAACTAGTCCTGCCCCACTTTCTGTTTAAAAAAAGCTGTATAATCTTTGATGTAAGACTGACAGCACTATTAAACCTTATTAGCCATACAGGTTTAGTATTAGACCATTCTTGAAATCATGATGATAAATGGAGCATTAAACATCCATTAAACCAAACCATAGTTAAATATCATGCTCTCACAATGAAAACAGACAGCCGGGGATAATTCAGTGTGTCTAGACAGTGACAAGCTTAGAGCGCAAGGTGCAGGACAGGACCAAAATGGGGCCAAATTATATCCCAAAGAATGGATTGGAGGAGACAGAAAATTATGCCAAATTGCTGTTTTGACACCGCACAGTCAGGGAATGATATGACATAACTGATTCGGGTTGCTAAAATAAAAGAATTATTCTCATTTTCTGCTGATTGCTTTGTGGTAATTATGCTTGATTCCTGCTCATTAGCTCTATCAGGATCAAAACACTGCAGCCTGGCAGGTGAAAAGATGTAATGGTGTATGAAGGTCTTTCCAAATGCTCTGTAATAATTTCTTGCTGTTGAAGAGGCCTCACTGTGGTTTCTCTCATGTGGATATGGTAAGGCTCTTATGCAGCCAGTAATGCTGTTTGATGTTTTTAACATTCTGTATAGACAGACAGACAGACAGAGAGATTGCACTTCGTGATGTAACACTTGGATGCAGCTGCTCGGCCATGGAAACTCATTCCATGAAGCTCTTTATGCTCTGTTCTTGAGCTAATCTGACATGCGCATCAGCATCTGCTGACCCTGCTCTGTGCTTTTACGTGGCTTACCACTTTGTGGCTGAGTTGCTGTCATTGCCAATCACTTCAATTTTGTTATAATATCACCAACAGTTGACTGTGAAATATTTAGTAGTGAGGAAATTTCACTGCTGGACTTGTTGCACAGCTGGCATCCTATCACAGGACCACACTGGAACTCACTGAGCTCCTGAGAGCGACTCATTCTATCATAAATGTTTGTAGAAACAGTCTGCATGCCAGGGTGCTTGGTTTTATACACCTGCGGCCATGAACGTGATTGGAACACCTGAATTCAATGATTTGGATGGGTGAGTGAATACTTTTGGCAATATAGTGTGGATAGATGGGACACTGGCTGCTTTTTCATTTTTAGTCCAGTCCTTGTTCTTGTACGTGTGCATTTTCAGAGGGGGACTGTTAAGCCCTTTAACACTGACCTATGAAACGTTCAAGCACAAAAAAGGCACACAACTCAAGAAATGAACCAGTGTTGTGTCACACATAAAAACAAAAAACAACCCAGTTTTAAATGGTATCTTTAGGCATTTTGTTATTAGCAGCCTGTTGCAAAAATACATAATTTTTTCCCATTTCTTTAGTGAAAAATGCCAAAAAGAAGACAATTCGACAGACACAAAATAGTATTTCTGTACCAGTGAGGTGATCCATATTCATATACTGTTCCCTGAAGCCTCGTCAGAAATGGTCTCAGTAAAAGGCTGGCTGTCAAGAAGTCAATCATAAGGAAGGAAACAGGGAGAAAAGGTTGAGGTAGGCCAAATTACACGGGATCAGGTCTGATGGAGTGATGAATCCAAATTTGAAATTTTACAAAGGAGATCAGGAGAGAGGTACAACAGTGAGTGTCTACAGCCATCTGTAAAACATGGTGGGGACTCTGTCATAGTTTGGGGCTGAATTTCAGCCGGTGGTGTTGGAGATCTTGTCAAAATTGATGGAATTATGAACGCAGAAATGTACCATCAGATTTTGATCCACCATGCAATACCATCTGGAAAGTGTTTGACTGGCAGCAGCAGTCTCATTTTTCAGCATGACTATGATTTCAAACACACTGCCAATACAGTGAAAGCATACCTGGATAAAAAAAACAACACACACACACAATGGAACACTATCATTATCACTATCAGCCCGGACCTCAACATTACTGAAGCAGCGTGGGATCATCTTGACAGAGAACAGAACAAAAGGCAGCCAGCATCCAAAGAAGAGCTTTGAATGTCCCTCGGGAAGCCTGGAGAAATATTCCTGAAGACTACTTAAAGAAATGACAAGAAAGCTGCCAAAGAGAGTTCAGCTTGTGCTGAAGAATAAAGGTGCTCATTCCAAATATTGTCTTTCAAGCTCGTTAGAATTGTACAAACCCTGTTTTTGCCTTATATACTGTATTTCCATGTATGTTTGCACATATTTCAATAAACTGCTGCATCTAGTTCCAATTTTCTGACCAAAATATAAATAAATGAGAGGTGGCTCAAAACCTTTGCATGATACTGTATACATGTGACAGTAATAAAATGAAAAGAAAAAATCATAATAATAGGTCCATTTTAACCTTTGTTTCCACATAAAAGCATAATAGCAAAGGAAGAATCCCTGCAGAGTATCAAGTGATTGGACTAAAATCTCTTTCTTATCTCTGCATTCAGCAAGAGGGCACTGTAACAAATATTTATTCACCCCACAAATATTTATCCATCCTTACTGTGCCTTGGTGTTATGAATGCATTGTGGGGCAGGAGCAGTTTTGAACAGCAGTGAGATGAACCAAAAGAAGACAGACACAAAAAGTTAATGTCAGGTGCTCAGAATACTAACAATGGTTTGCAAGCAAGTTTTGTGTAAAACCTCAGGAGCAGAGGAGGCCTGTGGCAGCAGAGTGCACAGTGTTCATGTCACGACTGGTTGGTAAGTGCTATTGAACTGAACTGGCCTGACATGGCAATGTTAGTCATATCTGTAATATTGCAAAAGGGGAAAAAATGCATAGCACAGGGAAAAAGTTGTTTTACTTACTCATATTGATGAAACTTTACTGTTCTCCTTGTCTTGCAACAAAGGAATCGAAAGAAAGGGCTGTGCCCAGACTTGGAGAACAATGGAAAAATGCTCCTGGAGTATTTTGATAATGAATGAATCACTATCTGAAACTTTTCCTGATGATGTCATGGTGTAACTGAGCTCTTTTGATTCTGTTCAGGGTCAGTCAGCGCAGGCCAGAAGTCCTAGAGTCCGAACTTGGTTATTCTCGATCAATCAGCACCTAGCTGCTGTGCGTGTATGGCACATTGTGATGCTGTGGAACAGCATCATTCTTGCCAACATTAAATACAGCGGTGATACCCAAACACAGTGATTTATCACTGTTAGGTCAGCGTGCATGGGTCACTTTTGGGATATTTTTATGGCAAATGTTTGTTTTGCCATTTGTCATGCAGACATCTTCTCTAACATGTTATTTTCATCTTTTATTTTTAAAATAATACATGTTGAATCGATAATGCAATATAAACTTAGCACAAAAAGTAATGAAATTTGGGTATGGTTGATTATTTCTTTGCTGTAGCAAACACTGACTCTTGTTTGATGCTGTTTATTGGATTGAATGAATATGAATATGACTGAAGTCTGAAGAAAGACTTAGAAAAACAAAATCTACATAACATCATCATAACATCATGACCCCATAGACTTGTTTTTGCACCACGGATGTCTTTACCTTCAGAGTTTACACCACTGTGAGCAACTATTCAAAGAAAAATATGGGCAGAAGTTTCATTTTTTATTGCTCTTGACTCATCGGATGGATCAGAAACCTGAGCTACTTCTTACCATCTTCGCATGAGCACACTCTCTTTTTTTACTTTCCTTCTGCACTTAGTGATAGAGTATTTAAGAGAGTCTGGGATTCCTAAAGGAGCCTTGTAGGGGCATGCCAAGGTGGAGGACTAAAGCAGAGAAAAAAGAGACAAGAGGGAAGGAGGCGGGGTAAGGAGGGGCTACAGACAGAAAAAGCCTGCTAAGATAAGACCTTCACTGATGTGTCCTGTCCTTTAATGTCTGTCTGATTGTATCTGTGGACCGTCTGCTCTGAGGCTCCTCACCACACTCTCTTTAACTCAGTACTGTCAGCAATTTAAAACCTATTGATGGATAACACGTGGAGTCATCAGATAGTGATTCCTGGAGAGCAGTGGCAATGTTCTTGCAGGATTCGTGTGGTGGTTTAGCAGAGAAAGAGGTCAGAAGTTAGAATCATTACATGTTGCATAACTGATCCTTGTAGCTCCATGAACCTGGAGTGACATTTACCAATTGTTTAGCATTCTGAGGTTCTGAAATTACTATTTGCTGTCACCTCAGTATCACAGAGGTGATAATCTATTAATACAGCTCAACTAAGTCTTCAGTACAGTCCTTCTAGAAGTGTCCGGTCTTCACTCCTTGCTCTAGCTCAGGAGTTTAATTGTGTTTCTCTCTTCTATCCACTTGATCTCAGCCACCTGCGTTTGACGATGATGCACTCATTGTTTTCATTGCTGATATTCCTCTTAGTTTCACTAAATCTCCTGCTGTATGTTGATGGTGGGTACCTTAAATGTAACTAGTACCTGATCAAGTGAGAAACATTGGTGGTTACTTCAATTTATCGATATCATTCTTGCTGGAAAATAATTTAATACCAAGCATTATTTGAGCTTCAAGTTGATGACTGAACTTGTTCCTCCACTCTCTTGACATTTGTGAGACAGCTGCAACTCCCTCCTTATCCTGGTCCTCCACTGTTTGGCCTGCTTCTGCACGCGTCTCCATGTTTACACCCCATGTACAGCCACCCGACATGGAACATGAAGCTGGATGTTCCAGGAATGTAACCTTGAGTCTTTGCCAGCTTGTTGTAGCCTCTGACAGAGACAATCTTGCTTCTGTGACACTGCCGACTAATAACAAGTTCATACTGTACTGCTGCTTGCCTGCCTTGCATATGTTGATGCTTGTATAATTATTTTATATGTCAACACGCTCACTTCCTGGAAGTGACACCCACTGCCGTCCTGTTGTGCTTTAATACAAAATATTAACGGCTTGCTAAACTCTGAGAAAGGAGTGGGAGGCGTATGCAAAGATAAAATTACCAGAGAATGTCTAATAATGGCTAAAATAATACCGACAAAGGCACCAAATTATCCAAACCATGAACTGTTTCTTCAGTCTAAAATCCCTGTTGAGACCAGTGAAAAGCTTGTGTTACACTTATGGGAACAAGACCAGATGAACAGATAACAAACTAAGAGAGCCGAGGAGCACTGCTGATGCTTCTGCCTGCATTGCTGGCCCTCTGAACCCCTCTCTACTCCAAATACAACAAAACTCTTCCTCTTAGTGGAACAGATACTTGTGCTGTGTATGTGTCACTCTGTGATGGATCTTACAATCCAAAGTTTTTGTCCTTGTAAATGGTATCTTCTGACTTTTTGACAACTTGTAACACTACATTTAGCTGGGATTTTAGCAATCAAGCAACATATTAGCATTAGTCACAAACTTCTGTTTCTTTTTTTCTGCACTTTGCATACTCACACAGATTGACATTTTGTTTTCAAGACAAAACTGTATGTGTTTTTGCTTACTCCTCGTTTGATCAGTTCTCTTTAACTTATTCTTTTTTAGGAGGCTTAATGTGTTTTTTCTTTTCTTTAAGGTGTTAATAGTGGCTTCACCATCTATTTTTTAAATTACTGATTTAAAAAACGTAAAATTTTCATAATACCATATCCTTTTTAAACTATTCTGCTTCCCCACATCCCCTGGACTTCCTGCAGAAGGTAACAGAGGGAAAAAAAGATTTGTAAAGTAGCTACAGTGGTAAAAGACAGTTAATCAAGGCTGAATCTGAAATAATAGTGTGCAATGCGTTTACTGCCCATCATTTTTTAATAGTGAAATTCTGTGGTTGGCCCACCAATGATGCTCAATAGTCAAAAATTGTCCTGTTTGACAGTTCAATAAGAAGCACAAGAATTTAAAACAAATGCTAAATTAATCATCTAGAACTTTGCGAAGCTAAACTGTGCTACCATGTTGTTTTTAGAGAGAAGAGGATTTTCCCTTGGGAATGCAACACTGGCAATACTATTTAAATGTTGGGATTCTCAAAGAGGTCAAAAGAGTAGGCGTAGGATGTATTATACTCCATTAGGAGAGATGATTACCTTCAGATGGATGAGTGCAAGGATGGGTGACAGGTATTGAGCGAGGGTCAGTCCCTGCGGAGACAAGTGGATGGAGAATGGTTGGGGGAGGGTTTGGAGGAGAGGAGTGTGTAACGGGCCACCTGAGGTCTCCCCTTTTCTTTTTGTTCAAAGAACAGAGATGACATCATCAATGAGAGAGAAGGTTATGTATTCGAGGGTGCTTTTTCTCTCTTCTCACAGTGGACACAGATCTATCCAACTCCTTATACAAGTGTTTCCTTCACTATCCAGTGTTTTGTTTCCTTCCTCTGGCAAGCAAAAAACAAATCTGTTTTTATTACATAAGACATGATGCTTGCAGCACAATTAATCTCTGATATTGGAATAGCTGAGTTCCATGGAAACACTTGTCATGCATCAGAAATCTATGTGTGCGGAGCGGATAAATAAAAAGGAAACAAAGTGACAAGCCCCTGCATGCAACATATAGTAACCTCCACTTGGTGTGGCAAGAAAATGAAAAAGATCTTTATTTGATTGTACAGAAATACCTTGAGGCTATGACTTTGTTCCATAATATGTAACTGTTGGCTCTGAACTCCATTCAGTTTAATTTAAAACTAAAGTGACTTCATGTCCAGATCTGTCCCCTGATTCAAAAGGAAGCGTTAGACTCATTAATCTTTTTTGTTTTTTGTTTTTTTTTGCATGTGAGTGCTTTCCAGTTTCATGATCATGCATGATCTACACAATTTCTTTCTCTTTGTTTGATGGAAAAGTGATTGTTGTAATTGAAATTCTGCTTGACTTGCTTATTCCAGGAAACAAAGCATTTATAGTGTTTGCCAAATCGTTTTAAGCAGAACTTATTTTGCTGACATGAAAAGAGCGTGGAGATTCTTAACCGTTCAGTTTTTAGTACAACAGAATGATTCAGAATCTCTCAATCACAGTCAGCAATAATCAATCTGCAAGTCAGTGTTTTCACAGTCAATATGAATCAGAAGTGACAGACATACATGTGAGGGTGACAGAGGTGACAGACTGACCTTTACATCCTTCTGTAGCACCAGTGGAGTCACTCCATCTTTCCTGACTGAGCCTGAATTACCTCGACAGCTATTTGATGATCTGTCACAAAATTTTGTGCATATATCTGTTTTTCTATTAATTTTCCTTTTGTTTCTTGAGACATATCTCGACAGCTATCAGATATAGAGCTGTGGTCAATTGCTTATTTGCACTCATCATGGGCATGAATATTGTGGTAATTTTGGGTTTTTAGCAATTTCTTTGAACTGTTCTTTTTCCGGGGTGGAATGATTGTTCAGGATAAATCCTTAGTGAATTTAAAGAATGTGAATGGGGTGCACAAGTTTTAATTTATTTTTGATTTTCTCCTATCCCCACAGGGTCAAATGTATAAATACAGACTCAAAAGTATACACTCACTCCCACTAATATTTGGTTAAATGTCCCTTAGCAAGTTGCACCTCAACCAGATGCTTTTGGTAGTCATAAACAAGCTTTTGGCATAATTCTTTCTAAAATTATAAAAATCCTGTCTCAGAATGATGCTGAAAAGCTAATCCGTGCATTTATTACTTCTAGGCTGGACTATTGTAATTCATTATTATCAGGTTGTCCTAAAAGCTCCCTGAAAAGCCTTCAGCTTTAAGAAGGTACTGACAATGACTTGAAAGCGAGAGCCTATTTCTCCCATATTGACTTCTCTTTATTTGCTCCATGTTAAATCTAGAATTGAATTAAAATTCTTCTTCTTACATACAAGGTCTTGAAAAATCAGGCCCCATCTTATCTTAAATACCTCATAGTACTGTAGCACCCAAAATAGAGCACTTTGCTCTCAGACTGCTGGCTTACTTGTGGTTCCTAGGATACTTGAGAGTAGAATGGGATGCAGAGCCTTCAGCTTTTAGGACCCTCTTCTGTGAAACCAGCTCCCAGTTTGGATTCTAGAGACAGACACCCTCTCTTTGGTCTTGTCTATTCAAAGGAAAGATCTCTCAACAGAGATGTTGTCTTTTCATCGTTGGCATCTTGAGTGGCACGAGTGGGATCCTCTAGATCATCAGGTCACCCATAATAGAAACATAGATAATAATTATCATTAATTTCTAGTCATTTTTCACATCCCCTTTCCACAGTTTCCACTAGTCTAGGTGAATCTCATATTCCTCATAGTCAAAAAATTTGTCAGTTATGTAGCCACCAAATAAAGGTACAGCCACTGCTTTCTGTGCAGCTGCAGAGAAGAACAAACAGTACAATGAAAGTCTCCCAAATGTCTGTGCTTCTCGTCAACACTGGGTGATTTTCCATACACCTACAGCTAACTCTGTCCATATGTGTGCTGCCAGCACGCCCTTCTTGTTTACTATCAACCACATGTCCTGCATGTTCCTGGAACAGGAAAAGCTCTAGAGAAATGGAGATGGATACACATCCACTTCTTCATAGGGTCAGAAGTGCAGACCTCCACCCCAACACAGTGCAGCTGGTATTCCTGGCCTTGGTGTATAGCATCATGGGAGGATTATGAGGCAAAACTCAAGAAGGGGCTTGTTTGTCAGGATGAGTATGTGTGCAGGCGTGCATGACTGGCCAGCACCATGCGTCTGTCAGTTATTCTTCCTGAAGATTCCTCATCAAGAACATCCCGCAAATGTACAGTGGTGTGAAAAAGTGTTTGCCCCCTTCCTCATTTCCTGTTTTTTTGCATGTTTGTCACACTTAAGTGTTTCGGAACATCAAACCAATTTAAACAATAGTCAAGGACAACACAAGTAAACACAAAATGCAATTTGTAAATGAAGGTGTTTATTATTAAAGGTGAAAAAAAATCCAAACCATCATGGCCCTGTGTGAAAAAGTGATTGCCCCCTAAACCTAATAACTGGTTGGGCCACCCTTAGCAGCAACAACTGCAACCAAGCATTTGCGATAACTTGCAATGAGGCTTTTACAGCGTTCTGGAGGAATTTTGGCCCACTCATCTTTGCAGAATTGTCCTAATCCAGTTACATTAGAGGGTTTTCGAGCATGAACGGCCTTTTTAAGGTCATACCACAACATCTCAATAGGATTCAGGTCAGGACTTTGGCTAGGCCACTCCAAAGTCTTCATTTTGTTTTTCTTCAGCCATTCAGTGGTGGACTTGCTGGTGTGTTTAGGATCATTGTCCTGCTGCAGAACCCAAGTTCGTTTCAGCTTGAGTACACGAACAGATGGTCGGACATTCTCCTTCAGGATCTCTTGGTAGACAGCAGAATTCATAGTTCCATTTATCACAGCAAGTCTTCCAGGTCCTGACGCAGCAAAACAGCCCCAGACCATCACACTACCACCACCATATTTTACTGTTGGTATAATGTTCTTTTTCTGAAATGCAGTGTTCCTTTTACGCCAGATGTAATGGGACACACACCTTCCAAAGAGTTCCACTTTTGTCTCATCGGTCCACAGAATGTTTTCCCAAAAGTCTTGGGGATCATCAAGATGTGTTTTGGAAAAATTGAGACGAGCTTTAATGTTCTTTTTGCTCAGCAGTGGTTTTCTCCTTGGAACTCTGCCATGCAGGCCATTTTTGCCCAGTCTTTTTCTGATGGTGGAGGCATGAACGCTGACCTTAACTGAGGCAAGTGAGGCCTGCAGTTCTTTGGACGTTGTTGTGGGGGTCTTTTGTGACCTCTTGGATGAGTCGTCGCTGCGCTCTTGGGGTAATTTTGGGCGGCCGGCCACTCCTGGGAAGGTTCACCACTGTTCCATGTCTTCGCCATTTGTGGATAATGGCTCTCACTGTGGTTCGCTGGATTCCCAAAGCTTTGGAAATGGCTTTATAACCCTTTCCAGACTGATATATCTCAATTACTTTCTTTCTCAATTGTTCCTGAATTTCTTTGGATCTCGGCATGATGTGTAGCTTTTAAGGATCTTCTGGTGGACCTTACTGTGTCAGGCAGCTCCTATTTAAGTGATGTCTTGATTGAGAACAGGTGTGGCAATAATCAGGCCTGGGTGTGGCTAGAGAAATTGAACTCAGGTGTGAAAAACCACAGTTATAGTATGTTTTAACAAGGGGGGCAATCACTTTTTCACACAGGGCCATGATGGTTTGGATTTTTTTTCACCTTTAATAATAAACACCTTCATTTACAAATTGCATTTTGTGTTTACTTGTGTTGTCCTTGACTATTGTTTAAATTGGTTTGATGTTCCGAAACACTTAAGTGTGACAAACATGCAAAAAAACAGGAAATGAGGAAGGGGGCAAACACTTTTTCACACCACTGTACACACACTGTGAATGCACACAGCTCTTTTTTTGTGTTTCAGTGTGTAAGTCTGTATGTATACAAATGTGCTGCTTTTCCCTTGATTGCACGCTCTGACAGCTCTGAGTATGTATGGGCTCCATTGTTAACATGTGTGGCCTCAGCCTCTACAGTTTAGTCTATTTTGGGAAACGACCTCACAAAACAGAAGCACTGATTATTCGGTTTCTGGTTCCTTTTTTCTGTTTCTTGCTCTGACAGATTAGGCGTCATGGTTAAACATCTGGAGGGCTTGTTAAGACCTGAGTCACCACAGTCTGGGTCAGGCCTTAATATCAGATGTACACCCATGGATGAGTCTTGCAACACACCACCTACAGATTTTGTGAAATACATTTCCAACAACTATCCAAGATGATTCAGTATCCTTGCCTTCACTGATGAATCACACACAATTCCTCATCTGGTGACTTCTGATTCAGGGGTCTTATCTGGAGGGTCCTGACACACACACACACACACACACACACACACACACACACACACACACACACACCTTCTTCTGCAGATGGCTACAATCAAGCTTTTGTGTGTTTACGGTCAATGAAGCATCAGAGCCGCACTACTCTGCGAGTGACTCACCTGCTATGAGTAGCGGTGCAAAGTAGCATTCCTTGCTTGTTAGCACCAACAAATCAATCATCCCTAAAAGGCAAACAGCATGTACAGTACAAAGGTATGATAATGACTGAGAAGGCGTTGACTACGAAACACGGTAAACATAGCTTAAAGCATCTTTCTTCAGAAGGCATGAGGTTGTGTAAGAGATGTTAAAGCCATAATTACAGGTTTGTATGAAAAGCAGAACCAGAACGGTCTCATTTTTGCTCACATAAGTGACAGAAACTGTCTGAGAGCTTTTCAGAAAAAATGTCCAATTTAGAGACATTGCTTTGAATTTTGGGGATTACTGGCACAGGCTGGACAAAAGACTGTGGTGTGCACATAGAGAGAGATGCTCCAATCAGGCTTTAAAGGATGACAAAATCTCTAAAGTCAGTCAAAAAATCCTTTTCACAGGTTTTGCATGAGAAACTGTAAAAGCCACAACTGGATCACATCCAAATATGCCCCAAGTTTCTTTTTTAAATGCAACATAAAATGTAAAAGGCTGCTGAAGAGGTCACTGTGTCTGCTGCTGACTATAAATAGCATTAATATGTTGATGGAGATGTTCCTACAGCACATGATCTAATAAAGAAAAGCATCCCAGTGGACCTTCTGTTGAGGTTTTCCCCGATTATTTTTGTATGCCTGCAATTAATGATTATTTCATTTTAAATTACCGAGACCATTAGATGTGTGCATGGACTATGGCCAAAAAATGGGAGAAAGATTAAGGAAAAGTGGACTGGACTGAGTGGAGTCAGGTGGGGGCACCCTCAGGTCTCTCCTATCTGTCACTGAAATCTTCACACATTGTCACTGCCGGCCTGGGGCCCCATGCAGTTGCCTGCCTCACCTGGTGGCAAGCGTCGCCCCTGTAGCTAACAGGTAATTTTTTTTTACTTGAGAAAATTAAGAAGCTTTTTCTTCTTCTTCATATTATAATTATTAATAGTAGTTGTAGCTTCTTTGATTTATCTAAATATTTTAGCAGAATGCAACATTTAAGCTTCTCTCCCCTCTGATGGATTGTTTAAGTTCATTCATTTAATTAACTTACTTATCTTATAGGTTTATTAAGTTGGAAACAATTAACTGTTTTATGATATTTTTTTTTAGTACAATGTGTGTAAATCAAAGGAGTGCCTTTGTGTGGTCGGTGTTTTCTTTCCTTTTCCTGGGGGAGCCCCACCCTTTCCAACACCATACGGTGTCACATTTATTGATTCTGCTTTTAGCTTATTGATCAGTCCAAAGAGGGTCAGCTGGGTCTTAATCCCTATTCAGTTTTCTTCTCTAGAAACGCTGAGAGGGCTGAAACCAATGTGTCATTTATGTGCTTTCATAAAGTATAGGTAGCCAGACTTTCAGCTCACTGAATGTGTTTCTTATAGTGTGGTTACATGGTGTGTCATACAGAAAGTTAAAAATACACTTTCAGCTGGCATTCTCTTTATGATTTACTTGTTGTAATTCTATAATGTGTCGTATTTGTGTGCAGTATGCTGCAGGAAAAAAATCTAAACAGTAAAACATACAGAATTAAGATTTTTAAAATGAAAAAAGGCAAGAACTTCACTTATTTAGTTATTCCAGTTCCTTCACTAAAGCTATTTGGTTTGGGGAGGGGAGATGTTACGAAACAGAGACTGATGATGTAAACAGATACATAACCATAGAAAAAGAAAACATCCGCAATATTTCTCACATTCACACAATTTATCCTCCCTAAAATGCTCGCCAAAAACCTCACCTCCGGAGACTCATCTGTAACTTTCTAGAAGGAGGGAGGTTTCCCTCAGGCTGCTCCATAATTTCAATCTGTGACCACTGGGTGGTGCGCAATGGCTCACGGTGTCCACCTCAAGTGGATCTGGCCCTGTTTAGGGAAAAGTCACAGATAAACAAGGCCATGTTCTGCTGATAGTGACAGTGGAAAGAAAATATGAGAGAAGCAGACTGAATGTAGATGTGCCCGAGTGCAAAACATTTCACTTTGTGATAAGAAGAGGAAAAGCATGCAGAGATAGTCGACCTGTGGGTGTCTCAGGGAAAGGAAAGTGCGTGCATGCGAGCTGCTGAGGGAGAAGCAGTGAAGCAGGGGACAAGGCAGAGTGGAGGGGGAAGGCCGGGGGGGGGAGTGGTTACGGTTGCTTGCTGCCTGTATATAGAGAAGACCGAGTCTGACAGAGCAGGTCCTGTGAGAGAGTGAGGAACAGAGAAAAAGAGACTGACCTTTTACCCAAACTCTCACTACCTGTTAGTGACTTCCTGAGCAGCGCAGCAGCAGAAAGTTGCTCTTTCCTACTGGATTACAAAACCAGGATTTGTCTCTTAACCCAAGGTAACAACACTTTCTCTTTACTTTCCAGCAGCAGCTCTCTGTTAGACCTCAGGCAGGTGCAGCCTGAGTGTCACAGCCTGGCTTGTACTATTATCAGGTTACTTTAAACAGCTTTCTGAATAAGAGGAAACTGTTAAACTCTCTTCGGGAACATTCCCCTTCCATGTTTTTAGTCTTTGTCAGTGTAATTACTTAGATTTATTGCAGCTCATTAGTTAGTCAAGCCTATGCTGTTATGACATATTTACCTTCAGGGTGTGTAGGGAACACCATTAGAGCTGTATTAACAGGTTCAAAAATATGAGGGGAACACTGGTGACGTTTTTTTTATGGGAGGTTATTGGGTTCAATAGTGGAGTGGCTGTATCTCTTGTGATAATATGCAGACGCCACTAATATCTTCACTCACCTGTTGTGGCTCAGTCCTCACTGGACACCTGTAAGGTATTATATATGATCCAAACCACTCCCCCCAATCGATCCTGGTGTTTTTTTGTTTGTTTTTGTTTGTCTGTTTGTTTTTTGGTCTGAATAGCTGAGCAGAGAATAGTCAAGGACTGTGTAACACAGAGAAAGTGGACCTGAAAGTGCTTTTATAAGAGATACACTGAAGAATGAATTGTCTGCTGGGTGTTGCAACAATATGTCAAAGTTCAGCCTTGGGAAGGAAAGTTAGACAGTCACGTGTGTAAGCAGTGGATAGCAGTGGAAAGTTTGATTCATCTTAATTACAATACAAGATTTGACACTTTTTTTACTGCCCTGGAGAAGCCTGGAAAAGTTTTTCATTAGCAGTGGACCACTAAAATAAACAATATATTGACATATTAATAGATTAATACTTTTGTGCATTTTTTTTTATTGTTCCCATTAAAAAAAGGCATTCCTGTGGAATGAAATGGTGTTCAGCTTCATGAACTCATGCAAGTTTATGTGAAGACTGTGGTCCTGAAGCTGCTGACACTGACCCCCCGACCCTGCACATCTCATCTGCAATGTGTTATGTATGCATGTATTATGTGTGTGTGTGTGTGTGTGTGTGTGTGTGTGTGTGTGTGTGTATGTGTGTTAATATGTGAGCTGGAAATCCGTACTGAGGGTTCATCTGTCCTGTAGATGAAGTGGGGGATCAGTAGCTTGGCTACAGCTGTCTGAAGCACTGATGGACCATATGGCAGTGTGTGTGACATTACTGGAAGGTCTTTGCTCAGGATCATATTATTGAAAGATTGGGTGTTAACGGGCTAATTTGCCTAGCGATATAGACTAAATCAATAAATACTGTCTCATTTAAGCAGAGAATTGACTAATTATTCTCTGATATCTTAGCAATCTAATATAATCTGTGTAGAGAAGCTAAAGATAACCTCTTAAGGCTCTTAACCTCTTATGACTTTTACTGAAGTTTTTTTTTTTTTCCCCCACTGTCAGCTTGACCTAAAGGCCCCAGCATCATGATGAGCAGACTGGTGGGTGTTTTATTGCACTTCTGCTCAAAGTCTGGCACAACAAAGCACAAGTGTAAAGGACAAGACCTGACCATCCCATGCTACCATATGCTAGTGTGTGTGTGTGTGTGTGTGTGTGTGTGCCTGTGTGTCTGTGTACCAACTAAAGGCGCAGTCATGCAGAAAACAGCACAGCAAAGGCCTTTTCCGGAGCTGCGCTTTATGTGCGCAGGGTCTATTGTGCCCAGAAATCTGATTGGATAATTAATCATGCTATTTATGTAAGCAGCCGGGCAAACCCTCCTCTTGGTCCTCCCCCATCCACTGACCTGAGACCAACACAAACAAAAAACAATACTTAGGATTGTTTGACCTTTAATAATCCTAAGGCTGTGAGTGGGGACAAACACACTAAACCTGGGCATTGAGGGTGTTGCATGTGCATATACACATGCCGGAGAACCTGCCCATTATACACCATTCAAAATGTGTAATGCACTCAGTGTTTCTGCCACTAAGTCATTGTTTTCCATCACGATCTAACTGAGTGTATTTTCATGTTTAGCTGCTGTTTGTCTTGGCTGTGTAAAAGGAAAGTTTGGGAAATAAGTAGACAATCTTCGAGTATCACATGGGTTTCTATTTGGACCATGTGCTGCCAAACTTATCTCATCTTGCATCGATGTTTATGTGAACTGCACAGCAGGAGGTGGACCCTGTGTTGGCAGCAGTCATACCCCAATTACTCTGCACTGCAACCTCTTCCCCCTACAGAGTGAAGTATTTCAAGTGTGCCTTCTTGAGAAAAATGGCCATCTCAGGCCTATAACTGTTTGTTATAACAATATGCATTACGCAAAGGTGTGCCTTAGCTAACACTGCCTTTATCCAAACCTCTTAAATTGTATTTCCTGCCCCCTTACTTTCGCAGGTTTATCATGAAGCTCATCCTGTTGACTGTGCTATTTCTGGTGGTGGGAGAAGGCACTGCAGACAGAATCCTTTCCAGAAGGACCAAGAGGGAGCTTGCCAGTCCTCTCCATGTTGGCGGCATCAGGGACCCATTTGGCTCCTACTGTCAGAGAAGAGGAGGGTGCTGTCCTGGCAGAGATGACCTGTGCACCGTGCCGTACCTGGACACGATCTGCTACTGTGACCTGTTCTGCAACCGCACGGTGTCCGACTGCTGCCCCGACTTCTGGAGTCACTGTCTTGGGGTGCAGCCACCTTTCATCGGTATGTAAAGTTGCAAATGTGCTTGTGTGCACATCAGTAAGTTTTACAGTTGTGTGTCTGAGCGTGTGGGCATGTCTTGGTTAGTCAAACTCTGTCAGAGAGCAGTAGGAAACCCTACTGTTTTTTTAAGTTTCAGCTAAGCGATTGCATGAAAGTTATTGCAGCAGAGAAAAGGCATCCCGCACCGAATGATATATGTTGGCAGACATTATCTAATAGTAAAAAATACAACAACTCTCACTCCAAGTCTCGGCTGTATGGTTGTCACAGCCTGTACATTTTTGATGCAGAACAAAGAGCAACAGTAAAGTCTAATAAGGCATTCGATACTAGAAATAACTCTCAGTAGCTCAAAACCACTGGACAGAAACCTTTGATCATTCTAATATCTGTTTGATCTCTTCTGTATGTGATTAATCTCAAAAGGGAAGAGTAAAGAATAGTATTAATATAATGGCTATAATATTAATAAAGAAAAGTCAGACTACATTTCAACGTACATAAAAATGATTTTTTCTTCTCTGATTATTTGTCCCCTCAATTATATGCACATACCACATAATTGTATTGTAGCTTAAACTCATTTTCATTCACCTGTGTAACCGGTCAATTGACTGCATTTGGACTCCCCTCGTACTTCTAGCACCATTCACAGTGCCGAGGTGTAAGATGTGCCAGCAAAAGCAAAAGGCTACCTGAGAACAGCATAGGAAACAGTAGGCTTCTTATTAACCCAGACAGAGGGAGGAGGGGTGTGTGGAGGGATGAATGGGGGTCAGGAGAAAGAATGTGGGCTATGTGGCCAGACAATGTGTACAGGACTGTAAAGTTAGAGAGGTCGATGCAGGTATGTGGGTTCTGGTCGATAAGACTCAGGAGGTCCGATGTACAAGCGTGTGCATGCACACATATTTGACCTCTTAATTGCTAGCATATTGTAGGTTGTTTTTGACTCAGTGTGCACTGAAATTGCACACAGTGTCACAGTAAACATTACATACATTCAGTCTGCACACATTCCGTCTGTACTGATGTGTAACTTGTAACTTGCTGAAGCTCTGCAGTAACTTGAGTTATGATAGACCGGGTGAGACAGCTGTGAGAGCATCACTTATAAATCACACTATCAGCTCGGGGCCTCGCTCCAGAGGCTGGGAAAACCTGCTCACACTGTAAATTCTCAGCTAGATCATGCCTTAAATTCCACACGGAGTCCCCACTGAAAACATCTTAGTTTGTCACCAAATCATTTGAGGTTTAACAATCTAGTAAGCCGGGTCACTGTTGAGGTTGTGACAACGCAGGGTGGACTTAATGCTACAGCTGCAGTTCCCAAATTAAAAAAAAAAGATCTTTAATTATAGACGTAAGAGGGGGCTTTCCATGCTATCTCAGTAGAGTTGGTGAAATGGAGCGTAAGCTGGTTAAAGCATGACGAGAGCCCAGGAAGCCTGGGAAGGCAGGAAAGAAGCTAACGCCACATTCCTGCACTGGATTACTGGCTCAGAGTGCCTTAGACCTCACATTATATTCTGTGTGTTACTGCTAAGACTGGTCACTGTTAACATTTTAATTGAGGTTGCAAGTGAAGGAATATGGTTAGTGTGTTAGTAATATTAAATGTGAGTTTGGTATATGTAAGCCTGCGTGTACAGTATGTGTCTCATTTGAGTCTCCGTGTTCGAGGCTGAGCTTAGCTTTCGTTGAGATTAGCGGTAGGATCTCTTTTGTTTAGCCACATCAAACCCGTGTATATTAAATTGCCACCTTTTGTCTTTTCTCAGGCACCTGTGAAAGAAATGGAAACAGGTTCTTTACAGGGCAAACATACAAAGAAAACTGCAATTTATGGTATGTACACCCAACCTTTTCCATCCATTCTGTCTGCCTTTTAAATCATGGGCTTTCCATTTATTGTCCCCTAAAGTATCTTAAAGTTTCAACATTTTCACTTTTTCACTGTTTTGTTTCCCCTGTATAAACACTTCACATTGTATAGAATATACACATTATTTTTTTTCTAATTTGGACAGGAAATATTTTTAATGGATTTGCCTGACAGCTGAAAAATTGTACGTCTTGTCCATTAAGTTTCTCTGAATCGCATTCTGTCGTGCAGTGCTAGGTATTCCCAAAAGCTGTGGGGATTTGCACAGTTTAAAATGAAGCTGTGTGGGTTGCAAACTGTGCCTGTGTACAGCATGTGTTTCTAATTACGAATCCACTGGTGGCTTTGTGGAATAATATTCATCATTCGTTTTTATATCCATGTTTTGAGTGAAAATCTTTTGCTGATCACATGATCCTTATACACATATGAGCCTTATTCACTCACAAACACCTGCTGAAACGCTCAACCTGCCTCCTTCTGCTCTGTGTCTAAACTTTGTTTAGTTTTTTAAATGCCAGTAAGAATTGTACAGGTATAGGTAATAAGATGAACGATAAACTGCTTCATATTCACTGCTCTGGTAATATCCAAACAAGACAAATGACTAGACTTGAAAATGAAATATCTCGCAAACATTTGGATGGCTTGTCAAGACATTTTGTGGAGATTATTTCCATCTAGTATTCCTTGTAATCACTTTTGGTAATTCTCCAACTTTCCAGCTACCTCCATAATAAACTGCATACAAAAGATGGCTGTAGCTGCTGGGTCCGAAACGTGAATCCAGCAATGAAGTATTTTAATGCTGCTTTCTTTCTGTTGACCAGCAGGGGATGACTCCTCTGGCTGCAGAAAGAAATACAGTTGTACAGATGTTTGTCTTGATTTATGACCTCAGGAAACACTTTAATAATGAGTTTATACTCTCGAGCCCTCAAGTTTCAAGTCTGATTTAATATGCAAGGGAGTTAAATTTGTAAATTATGGCTCCATTTGGAGTAAAATAGAAGATAAAGCAGGGTATTTTTAGGGCGTGGCTACTTTGTGATTGACACCCCTCATTTCAAGGATTTAAAACAGAGTCCATAAAACAAGGGTTGATGTCACAGTGTTCATCTTTTGCAGTACAGTCTGTGAACCACACCTTTTAATCACCTTACTGTAGATTCTTGTTTTCAAATGACTACTGCCTGTCATCAATAGGCCTTTTTATTCCAAAGGGTTTTCTGTTCATTTCAAATATAGGATACCTTAGTGGGCTGTCTCCATAGCAGAAGCATCAGCTAAAACAGGCCTTACACTAAATATTTTTCTCCCATGTCGCATCAGAGGTTTGAGTGCCATTGGTGTCATTCATATCCCCCTTCTCAGTGACCTAATAAACTGAATCATAATTGAAACAGCTTTCCTGTTGAGCTTCTAATCTGCCCTGGGTCTACTTTGATAGAGACAAAAATCCACTCTCCTTTAATTCAGTAAAATAAGTCTGCACACTGTAATACAACTCTCTGTAATTGACTCCTTGAGTAAATCTTCTTGACAGCGTTGTATTTTTTTTCCAGTTCAGTGTGTTTCTAATTCATTTTATTACCCCGACATGAAGTCAGGCGCTTCTACAAAGAGTAACTCTAAGTGACAGCAAAGTATCTATATCTCAGTGATCTTCTGCACCCTGAGGGGAAGAGAATCTGTGTGCGGCAGTTGCCATTTTTCTGCATGACAGAAGCAGCAGTAAAGGAGCTGTATAACAGTTCTCAAGAGACTGGAGGGAGGAAACTGGGAGGCTAAGTGAGTTAAGGCAGGAACAGCGGAAATTGAATTCCTCACCTGTCTTCCACTCTGGTCTCACACATCTGTGTCATCTGTTGCTCTTTAAAGTCTCTTGTGTGTGTGTGTGTGTGTGTGTGTGTGTGTGTGTGTGTGTGTGTGTGTGTGTGTGTGTGTGTGTGTGTGTGTGTCTGTGTGTCTATATCATGTTTATTTTTAATATAATAAGAACATACTGTGCTTGTTTGTCACATCTAATGCAAACCATGCTCTCCCCACTCCTGGCCCTTCCATCAGTGCCCCTTCCCACACTAATGCTCCCATGCTATATGCTATGTGTGCTTACTATGCAGAGGTTTTTTTCAAACTCATACTGTGCCTCCCATTATGGGGCAAAATATGAGATGATTTTTTTCCTCACCTGTCCTATTGTTTGCTTTGTTTCCCTCTTATTTCTTAAATGGCAGCGCCTTTGATGGCGGCAAGGCCACGGAACACTCTCTGTTTTTGGATGGGTTGTTCTGAAACGCTTGTTATATGTTTGACATGTAACAACAATAATTTGGTTCTTAATTGATTCTCAATTCTAAATTTATGTACAATGATTTGGTCCTAAATTGATTCTAAATTCTGAATTTATGTACAGCACTTTGGTCAGCTGTTGTTGTGTTAAATGTGCTATATAAATAAACTTGACTTGACTTGATATCCAGTTAATAGGCCGCTTTGCTCTGTGCTGTGTCAATCTGACAGGCCTGAAGTATGTAAGTATTATCAGCAATTAGGATGAAATACAGTTGATGGAAGTTGATAAAGGGTGGGGGTGCCATTTTATCTTGAGGAAAAACTTGTGGAGGGTGAGCAAACACATGCTGCACGGCTGGTTAAAAAAAGCCTCTAGTGTTCAAGTTTCCAAAAAAAAAACAGCATTAATGTGCTAACACCCCCCTTCTCTGTGAAACCAAAGAGTCTTGATGCATGTGCTCTCACATGTGCTTGTCAAACCAATACACACAGGAGTTTGAAAATTTGAGCCACGACTTTGGCTGAGACGATACACGCTGACATGCTTCTCCTACTCCCACTCCCTCCGCTTATTAATTTCCGAAATGCGTGTCCTCCCAGCTCTTTAAGAAAACAGCTCTCGCCCTTTTCCCTCCTGAGGCTCTCATTAGCGGCATCCCTGCATTCGCTTATCTGTACCGCCTACATATCTTCGCTGATTTCAACAAAAAGGGAAACCGTTCTAGAGATTAACAAATTTAACAGCTGCACTTGATGCATTTTTGCTTTGACATTAGTGCCACAATCAGTATAAATGTTATCTGTCTGTGCAGTACAGCTACAGCCTGAAATTACTCTGGCACAGATTTTCTTTAGAACAGATTTAGTGTGGTGTATTGAAGCTGTGCTCATGTTTACTCTTGTATGTGTGTTAACATATACTATGATATGTGTCAGCCTTTTGTTGCGTTAATGGGAGTTCTAGCTGATTGCTGTTATTTGCTGGCATCCCGATAACACATTATCTGTCCCAAGTGATCTGAACCTTGGCGCCCTCTTCTTTCAAAGGCGGTCTCCAGGGTAGCAGTCTGAAGGAGCCGCTAATCTCTAATTTGATTTGGCAGCTGCTTTTGTCTGATGACTTGTTACTACATGTTAGATGGGACAAGAGCCAATGCCAACATGGACCTTTCAGGTTTATTTATTTGGTCAGATGGTGTAGATACATCAGATCTACACACACACACACACACACACACACACACACACACAGCTCTGCTCCCACTGAGCTGGTAGCATCATTGGCCAGATATGATGAGATACTACACCTTGTGCAGTCTAGCTGTTTATGCATGTTCCCTCAGGTGAGGAGGTCTTTAATCAGGAGCATGACAGGGAATGCTAAATATGTCCTCAGGCCCCTCATATTTCATATTCAGTAACACTCTTCTGCCTATGCCCGTGTGTATAGCGCTGTTACTGTGTGCATGTATTGCAGTTTGACCTGCTGGCACTGTGCTGCTGCATGCCTCTATTCCTACTGGAGGGAGGAAGAGGTGAAAGGTCACTGCGGCTTTGCACCAGTCAAAAGCCATCAGATGGTCCCTGTGGGATGCTGAACAGAAACACACTGGTGTAAATTTTGTACGTAACATAAATGTGACACGTGTCTCGGAGACCGAGCAGGAAAGCGAGCAGTTTGAGAGGGGATACCGTCTGTAGGTTTCTGTGTGACTAAAGGGGCATTTGACCTCTTCATCATGTTGTATGTTTAGTGATTGCCCCGGGCAGTAAAACCTCTCATGCACAGTCTGCATAAATTTAGTTTCCTGTCTTTTCATAATTGAGTGGAAACACCCCTCTCATTGTTTTGCTCACGTATCCAACATTGCTGCTGATCATGTGACTGTTAAACACAGAAATATAATCACTTTACACACACTCATTTTTCTTTCATGTTTTGAGTTTCTGTTTCATTTTGACCTTAATCCTGTTAGTTTTACTTACAGTCCTTTGTGTTTCAGGCCTATTCTCTGCCTTGTCTGTGTCTTGTCAGCTAATTACCTATCTGTCTCATATGCTTCTTTTGTTTCTCAGCTAGATTATATTTGAACTCTCAGCAGTCAGGCTTTCCAGGTATTTTTAGTTGCCTTATCTTCTAGTGTGTTCCTGGCTTTGTTTTTACATATATGTCTCCTAGCTTCAAAGATGTGGGACCATCTGCTTAAAATCACATAAGCAGTTTGGCACATTTTATTTTAAAAAGGATGTTTTTAAAGACCAAGTACATGCAAGAGGGTTACCTGTGTGCTGGAGCCTGGAATATCCACTATAATAACAGCAAAATGTGATGAAGCAATGGGGCTCAGTTGTTTATATTTGTTTTTAAAAGCCCTTCCTTTCTAGTGTTGTATTACCACACACACAAACACACACTCCTCAGCAGTGAGTCATCAGAAAGTAAATCTTCTGTTTCTGAGCATCTCCAAAGTAAACAAGTTTGTGTCATCATTAATATCCTGCTCACTTATCTTCCTTTTTGCCAAATAAAAATGGATCCACATTCTGCAGCCTTAAAAGGCTGAATACTTTCTCTAACTGTTTCATTTTTAACCATTCCACTCCATAATTTTTCCAGCCTTTTCCAGCTGCTAACATTCTTCTCTCGATTAATGTCTTATTTGGGAAATCCACTGCGCCTCTGCTCGCTTGCCTTTGTTTAATAAATTTCAGTCACTGCAGCATCAAACTGCATATTAAAACTGTTTTCAGGCACTTGTAGTTGATTTGAATGTTCCCTACTAACTTTTTCTCTCTTGTAGCACATGTGGGACTTCTGGACGCTGGGAGTGCGAGCAGAACGCCTGTCTGATTGAGCCTGACATTATCCAAGCTGTCAACAGAGGAAACTATGGGTAAATAAATACAGACATGTGCTTAGTGGCATTTATAATTTTACAATAAGATGTTTCTGGTTAAAAACACATTTTATTTCTGTCTCTTTCATGTTGTTTTCAGATGGAAGGCAGGTAACTACAGTGAGCTCTATGGCATGACTTTAGATGAAGGCATCCGCTACAGACTGGGCACCCAAAGACCGACCAGAACAGTCATGAACATGAATGAGATTCAGGTACAGGACACTCTTCATTCATTAAATCATCAGTCAAAATGGTAAATGGACTGGTTCTTATACAGCACTTTTTTATTCTACATGAGCGCTCAGAGCACTTTATACATCATGTATCATTCATTCATTCATACAATTTCTGTCTAACATTCACACACACAATCACGCTTCGATGAAATCATTAGGAGCAACTCAGGTTTCAGTATCTTGCCCAAGGATACTTTGGCATGCAGACTGGAGCAGCCAGGGATTGAACCATCAAGCTTCCTGAGCAGCTCAGGAGGTAGAGCTCAGGAGGTAGAGCAGCCACCCCATGGCTGTGGCTCAGGAGTTGTAACGCTACAACTAGGATGAGAAAACCGAAAGGGTGTCTTTAGATACTTTTAGAATCCTCCTCAATTGTAAGATGGAGCAATTTTATAACCAAGTAGGTAGGGTGCGTACCACATGGGTGTGTATGCCCTGAGCAGTGAATAGTTGGATTATCAGCTGGCTGGACCATATACTCCATGTTCACTGCCACTCTAAAAAAATAAAGGCTTACAAATACCAGAAAAAAGTAAAATAGAGATTTATACCTATACAAAATAATATTTTTAATATTTGGCAATAGAAAAGCTTTGAATTGTGTCTATTTTTTCTTATTTTTTAATTTAAAAGACACATTTACACTCTGATGAAGGTAAAATATATTGAAATACCAGTTTTTAAAATTGGAGTATATGGCATTTGATCAGCTGTAAATTTATGTAACTTTTATAATCTTTTAATCTAGACAGGATGGGAACACATGCTGAATTAGAGAAAACTTGGTGTTTCCCATTTGTGTGGGTGTATGACATGTAGGACAGGGATATGGGCTGAAGCAGGAAGTTATAGGGACAGGTGAGAATGGAAAGAAAAAGTTACTCATTTCTTTTACAAGCTCTTGCATGCTTGAAACCTATTAAAAACAAGTGAGCACTGATCAAAACCTCTTTCATTTAATTATGGTTGCCTATTGGTATATGATGGCATCTCTGTCTGGGGACCTCAGCCTCCTCAGTCTTTGTTTACATTTTACCCTGAAAGATTACATAAGACGGAACCAAAACATCACATAGAGAAGATGGAAAGGATGGTGGCTAAGAACAAAGACCGACTTCCTCTTTGGTCTACACCTCCCCACTTCGCCCTGCATACATCCATCTCGAAACTTAATAACTCCCCCTCCTTCTTCCGCTGTCAGCATGTCCCTACCTGTGCCACAAATCAGATCACAGCCCATTCATAAAACTCTCCCTCGCTCTCTCTCCATTCCTGTTGTTTCTGCAGACTCATGTCACACGCACGTAACGCCGTGTTCTTGCAGCATTTCCCTTCGGGTCAGGTGCTTTTTGGATTTTGACCTTTCACAGATCTCCAAATCTCTGAGCAGCAGCACATTCCTTAGTGATATATCAGGTGGCTGTCTGTGCTCTGAATACCTCACTGTTAAACAGTGGAATGCAGCACGGGCAGCCAGAGTCTGTGTGAGAGAGAGAGAGAGGAAGCTGGTTGCACAGAAGTGTCCGTTCTGTTATCACATATTACCAGGAGATAAGCAAGAGGCATCTGACAATAAGTGGTGATTAAATGATGGAGCATGTTTGGCATCCTGCAAGTAAATGCACTCTATCAGGGAAATATTTACACTCTATAACTTTATCATCACATTGAAATACTAATATAACTAAAGAGAATAATAATTGCTTTTAGTGAGAACTATTAATGTTTTCCTCGTGGGTTGTGGGAGTAACAGTAATTACGCTTATGCAAAGAAAAAACTTGACTTTAATCGGTTGAAGCAGGAGTGAATAAACTGTCAGTCTTTTCCTCATTCTGTCCTTTTCGCAGATGAACATGGATCCTCAGAGTGACAGCCTGCCTCCCTACTTCAATTCAGCAGAAAAGTGGCCGGGGAAGATTCATGAACCGCTGGATCAGGGCAACTGTGCTGCTTCCTGGGCTTTCTCAACAGCAGGTGTTGTCCAAGGGGAAATTACAGCTGTAGGGCTGATGGGGATCTTTAGGGAAATATCCTGAAAATGCAGCATACGCAAGCATTCACAAGCACCAGGAAATAGAAGGGTTTTTTTAGTTCTCAAGTTTCTTTTGTTCTAAGGCTACAGGTTGAAGCAGAAGAAGAGGCCTAGTGATTTCAGTCACTAGGCCTCTTCTTAAGGCTAGCGGTAGACATGTTCATGCAGAATAAAATGATTGTGAGTAAGAATTGTGTAATCTCAAAGAGCAGCTCGCAAAAGACATTCAGTAGCAAAAATTTCAGTTAAATAATAGTAACATCTTTCAAGTGTTGGGTTTCATATCTCTCAAGATTTTTTTTTGCCTGAAACAGTATAATTTTATTTTTGTGCTTATATGTTTATTTTTGTTGCCGTTCGCCAGCTGTGGCATCAGACAGAATCTCCATCCAGTCGATGGGCCACATGACTCCTCAGCTGTCGCCCCAAAATCTCATTTCCTGTGACACACGCAACCAGGGAGGCTGTGCTGGAGGACGCATAGATGGAGCCTGGTGGTATCTCCGACGTAGGGGGTAAGTACTTCCTTTATCATAACAAAATTATTACCGCTTATAAATAAATGATAAGTGATTTACATCTTTCCATCCATCCCAACAGAGTTGTGACAGAAGAATGTTACCCATATCGACCTCCCCAGCAAACGCCGGCAGAGGTGGGCCGCTGCATGATGCAGAGTCGCTCGATTGGACGGGGGAAGAGGCAAGCCACGCAGCGCTGCCCCAACACTCACAACTACCACAATGACATCTACCAGTCCACACCGCCCTACAGGCTCTCATCCAATGTAAGCAGTGCACAAACACAACAAATACAAAGAAAGATGCATGAGAGCACAAATGAGCACAAAAGAGTCAGGACTGTGGAGTTAGTTTTAGGTATGAAACAAAATTATAAAGTAATCTAGTATGATGAGTTAGAAATGGTTGGCCTTGACAAACACAGCAGTGAGTGAATTGCACCAATTTAAAGACTGCGCTTTGGAGATCTTCATGCACACTCATCATCTGCTGTCATTTCGAGACCAGTGGGTTTATCTAAAATTAGATTTGTGTGTTTATCTTACTGTTTCTACTTGTCATCTGTTTATGCTCAGCCACAGTAGTGAGTTACTCAAGCCCCGCATCCATCAGCTGGCATGAGAGTGAGAAATGAATGATAAAAAAAGTAGCATATCTCAATTTGATTGTTGTTATTTGGATGGAGGAATCTAAATTTATGATTTCCATCCTTCTCGTCCCTGCTCTTTCCTCATACCATGCACTATCATGTAACATTGGTACAAACTGTTTCCTGAAGCTGTGTCTCCATGCTGCTGCATACATCTTCTCCAATTCAGACAACCACTGAGCAGCAGCCAACATGTGGTTTTACCAGCAACCATCCGTCAGTGCTAAATGACGGCTAATGCTTCTCAGAATCATTACAGCCTGTTGTCCCTGTCTCTTGATTGCCTGTGAAGTCAATAAGCCAGGCATTAAGACCAAAGGGCCCCGCTGAACTCAATCTTGTTATCTGACTTTTAACATCCAGGGGGTTGTTTTCATCCTCTCCATTTCACTGGCATCTAATGATCATTCTGTCTGCCTCACTCTTTTTTGCCTATAAATCGTTCTCTCAATCGTCTCCCTTAGGAAAAGGAGATCATGAAGGAGATCATGGATAATGGCCCCGTGCAAGGTAATGTGATCCCTTTTGTGTGTGTGTGTGTGTGTGTGTATGTCCTCCTTAAATACACTTTATTGTATTTTATTTATAAGTTTATAAGTATTTTATTGTCAACATTGCTCCCATGCAGGTGTGACTTTTTCACAAATTAAAAACAACTGCACCTTGAAGTATCTGACCTGGGCTGATGTCAATTTTGACCTTGTCATCCTAATGGTTTTGACCAGGGTCTTAACTCTGACCCCAGGCACCTGGTCAGAAGCAAGAGGCATTTGCGGCTTTGGGATTGCTCTGACTGCTTTATTAGAGCGGCTAGCTGTCTGGAGCCCATCCTGGCTGTATGCTTGAATAAAGGAGTCACATGTCGAAGTGTGTGCGTGCATGTTTGGAGCATGTGCCAGCTTATTGTTCAACAGTTCAGGCAGGAAGAGTTTGAGAGAGTCGTGGAGATCTCTGTTAGTGTGTTTGTGTGTGTACCAAAGTGGTGCTGATAAGAATGAAATTTCACAGTGTATTCGCAACCTGGGAATACTGTATTTTGTGCCAGTACAGCTTCAAAAGCGTTCATTTTCTTACATCCATAGAGTTCCTGGAATGGCAAAGTCACACATAGCTTAGATGTGCAGCTCACAATGACACACACACACACACACACACACAAAAAAACCTGCTCTGATGTTTGGGTGTGTGTGACTCAAAGGGGACAAATCAGAAATTCTTTGGCAAAATTGCTTAATAGATTTGGGAAATTGCGAGTGATAATGTACGTGTGTGTGTGTGTGTGTGTGTGCACTCACACAGGTTATATCCGCCTTCTAACGCTCCCTGCTTGTTCGTTCTTGCAGCTATTATGGAGGTCCATGAGGACTTCTTTGTCTATAAGACTGGGATCTACAAACACACAGATGTCAGTTTCACCAAACCACCACAATACCGCAAACATGGTACACACTCAGTCAGGATCACTGGGTAAGTTACCAGAATACAGTAACAATGTGAAACAATTTAGATTAAGCCTTTTTGCCCCATTTTGTGAACTAACAGTCTTCTTCACAATGTGTATAAAAGACTGGTTAAGCTTAACATAAACTCACCAGGTTTTAATATTAAGCTTTTGGTTTTTTTGCCTAAGTCATGTCTAGACAAAATCTTTCACTTTTTCTGCATCCTTAATCAAAGTGTGTCTGGTTTCACTGCTGTTACATGCTTCACAGCGGCCCTATCCCTTCAAAAGTTGTTTAATAAGGATGAATCAGTTTTTAATTGAGTCCTTGTTGGTATTGGGTTTGATTCAAAGCTTCACTTGCACGTGTTTTTGCACACAGCCAGCTGTCTATTTGTGAATAAGTGTTCCCTCCCAGACTATTGCTTTTGCAGACACACCTTGGCTCCACTCCTTCATCTGCCCCAGACAGTGCCCCTTCCCCCATCTAGTAACTCTCACAACCACAAATATGCAGGCAGGTAGACGGCTGACACACCTGGATTGTCTGCCCCCACCCTCTATCCCCTTGCTTTTCTCTAGCTCTGCGACGTTTCCATCATCGCTCTTCATCTGGCCGTCAGACTGTCCCACTTCCTCTCTTTTTTTCTCCTCTTAACATTTAAGCCAAAATACTCCTCTTATCATTTTGACTATCTCCAGACAGACTGATACTATTTTATGGGTTTTTTGATGTTCTGACCTTTAAAATGAATAAGCAGCCCTTTACTTGTAAATATTTAACAGGCTGTTCTCCGCAATTCATCCAGGTGGCTTTGACATGACATATGTCAGTGATATATTTGCCACTCATAAGTCACTCTTTACAATTTTAAAAAATCACAGTGGGTCTGTTATGTTGACTGAGGAATGTGCTTTTGTATTTGTGAACATTTGACCATCCCTCAGAGAGGGGCTCGTGCAGTAATTGGCAGGTTGTTGTATCAATCCCTGGCTCCTCCAGTCTTTATCCAAGATAATAAAACCCCAATTGCCAGTTGATTTATCCACTGATGTGTGAATGTGTGCAATACAATACTGTCGGTAAAGTCTATTTACTTGAGCGACAGTTTCCAAAAAGAAAAACTGCAGATATGCATTTCAGCATTATGATAGAAGCAGCTTCTGAGCTTTTATCTGATTGCCCATTGATAAAGACAAAAAACAAATTATTTACACACAACTTTCACTGCCTGTCGCTTCTCTGACACGTATAGGTATGTGTAGGATAAAAAAATGTGGCTGGATGTGGCAGTGGCTCAGCACAGGTTTAGGGATGAATGGAGCAGAGAGATGATGGCAGGGGAGGGCATAGTGCTTTGAGCTCCAATCTGCCAGCCAGAGGCTTCAGTATGTTTACATAGGCCAAATCCCATAGCTGTGTATTCATTTAAGCCCAGGGCCTGGGAAAGTTTGTGGAAAGAGCATTGAGGTCCACTGTGGTGGAAAGGGCATTGTCTGGGGTGCTGATCCTGACTGCACTGGACAGAGAGGGGGATCAGTCCCTGAGAGAGATGTCAGGGCTGGGATGAGGGGCGCTGGGCAAGGGTGGGGTACATGGGCACAGCAGTATGCCCATCATTGTCCCCAAGTGAGCTGATTGGAAGACTGCTAAGAGGTCAGTGGTGGTCCGATTCTGACTGCCTCTGTCCATACCAATAAATACGCACGCACGCATGCATACGGGGTCATACACTCATATACAGGTGTCTACAATATGTGTTCATGCTCACAAACACAAATCCCTGTTCTGTTTTAGATCCTGGCTGGCATTTTTTATTGACACAGCTGTTTTCAATGTGTCTGTGCCTGGTCAATGTGACGTATTAATCCACTTGGGAGAGCAGTGGGCTAATAAAGTCATTCGCTGAGAGAAGCCTGGCACGGTTTGCCAGTGTTTTGGTGGCGGGCTACTGAGCTGGCAGGGTCTGAAGCCGTCTATTTCCCAGCATTCCTTGACTTTATAAAAGATAACAATCGATTAGGGACCGGGAGTCTCTTGGGAAATGAAAGGCCAGGAGTAGAAAAACAGGATGGGAATTTACTTTAGGAAAATGTTTTGCTCATGACAAGCAGAATCTGTAGGCGTTGGCAGCAGACCAAAGTGCATGGCATGATGGGAATTTACAGGCCATTGCCAGGGGTTTCTGAGAACAAAGCCATAGCCACTGGAGAAGGTAAAGTTCAATGTATTTGTGTGCTTGGAATCATGTTTTGCTGTATTGGTGCACTGATGAAGCTGAGGTGGTGTTCCTCTTCCTTCCATGTGACCTATGGCCGAGGAAGAGGGGAACTCCGTGTTGTTTTCTTGAAATTATGTAGAAGTGCAACAAGATGATGCCCAGCTATAAATAGTCAGGATGTTGTTAACAAGGGGCAAGTTAAACATTTGAACCCTGCCTTGCTGCTTTTCACTGAGCATATTTGAGGCAAAGTAAGTCATGACAAGCCTTGAAATCTTAAATTGCTTTTTACATCTCTAATACAACACTACAAAACATCCCCTTATTCTAATGCAGTTTAATTCACCGTTATCTCTGATCTATGCACTAGGTGGGGAGAAGACAGAAATTTAGATGGAACATCACGAAAATATTGGGTAAGTTTTCATTATACAAAATGCACATAGACCCTTTGTTGCCAGTAGTTCAAGGGGGCCTACTGTGCTAATTTCCAGCTTTTATTTTTGTTTTTAGACTTTATCACAATAGTTCTGCATGATACCTAGTTTTTAAAAAATCTATTATTTTCATACTGCTCTTTTATGCAAACCTCAACTCATCCTACTTTGAAATGTTTTAAATCAGGTGTCTTTAAAGCCTCTGACCCTAAAAGCCCACTTTCTTCTGATTGGCTGCTCCTCACCTGGCTTCCACAAACTGAGATCTTATAGTGTCTGCAAATCCCGCCTCCTTATCTCAGGCAGTGCCAGTGCCATAGCCGGAGCTGTGCTTGAGATGACCATACAAGGATATCTGCATCGAGCTGATGCCGGCTCGGCACAAGAGGAGAAAATGTGTTTCAAACTGAGCAGCAGGAAATAGGGAAAAGTGTAATAGGTCCCCTCTAAAAAGACACAGAAAAACAGAGCAATATGTTTGTATAGTAAAATAAAAATTCTATCATGAAACATTTGTTTCCTGAATGAAAAGGTGTATGAATTAGCAAACTGAACCTGAGTCGTCTTATTTTACATTTAATGTAATCTTGTTTTTCCCCAGATTGCTGCCAACTCCTGGGGAAAGAACTGGGGTGAAAATGGCTACTTCCGGATTGCTCGTGGGGAAAATGAGTGTGAGATCGAAACGTTTGTGATCGGCGTGTGGGGCAGAATCTCAATGGAAGACATGCAGAACCATCATCACCACCATCATCACAGACACATTTAAAGACACTGCAGATGTTAAAACCCTATTAAAACCTCTATCATTTTCCCAACTACGGTTGGTTTTTTAATGCAGAAGAGCATAACACCAAGAGCCTCAGTCCATCACATCCCCTTTACTCTCTAAACTGGCTGGGATGGCTGCAAAATCAAAACCAGGATCCTCTTTTTTTTTACATCTTAGTTTACTCTCGGGATCAAAACAAAACCCTGTTCTCCACCCTCTCTACAGTTTTAATAGAACAATCGTGTAACTCAAGATGTATGGCACCAAAGAAAATGAGAAAAACTAAGCTAAAGTTATTTTACTTTGCCTTGCAATCAGGCAACTCAGGTACCTACTGCTCCAAAGACCACACATCCCAGAATCCTCAGAATAATATCTTGTGAGGCATATTCATGTTAAAGATGGGTGATAACAGAGGTGATTCTTTTATTCTTTAGTCTTTTATAGCTCTAAACCTAGAGTAATCAGACAGGCTTGGAAAAGAGGAAATCTGAGAGCCAAACTATCAGATGTCGACCCTTTTGGAAAGACACACCCCTATAAACCAGGTAACTCAATAATATATGACTGATGACCTTACTGACATTTACCTGTCAGTTACACAGAGGCATAGTTGACCCGTTCCCTTGTTTTCAGGGAGGGCACTTGTAAAGAGTTAATAGCTGGAGGCTATAGGTTTTCTCACACATTCCAGGAAAAATGTAGAATCTGACACTGGAAACGCAAGGTGACTTCAAGTGTAACATTACAAGGACAATCACAGTCACTCCCAATACGAAGAAATCTTTTAAAGCAACACATCAACGTAACAGGCAAAATCATGGCTTTTCGTCTACACATCAAAAAAAAAAAATTAAGCATAGATTATTTTTTCTTGCTTGCTTGTGTCCACCGCTGCAAAATAAATAAATGCCATCCGTTAGTCAAAATTTCAGGTCATTGTC